>OX421453.1:34269086-34296586 GCA_949126865.1 Montipora capitata | reverse complement strand
ATTCATATTGTAAATAATTGGGACAATACACCTTATTAAAAGATGGCCGCTATTTAGATATTCTTTTGTTTTTATTCAAATTAGACCTTGATGCCTCGTTCAAGGCAAAATATTCTTTTGAGTTTTCAGCTCAAGAACGAGGCATCAAGGGTTAATTTGAATAAAAACAAAAGAATATTTAAATGACGGCCATTTTGGAATAAGGTCTATGTAATGTAAAGTTTGGTTAATTTTTAATCTGGGATTTGCCTTAATCGGCTTTTGAACAACCGGGGCCAGATTTATTTGTAGAGGGCTCCAAGTCATTTAACGTACCTCGATTCAAGTCAACGTTGACACGAGATGCAAGATTTGTGAGAGAGGGCATATCGCTTTTGAGGGCAAATAAAGCCCATGAAGCGCGGTGGTCAGACCTTTGTGGTTTATCATGATTTCGTTGGCAAATTTTCAGCAATGTTGATTGGAATGGGCCATTCAGAGTATTTCTCTAATGAAAATAGAAGAAGTCAACGAACACCAATTGCATGGGTGAAAGGTCGATCCATGCTTCAAGATCAAAGCACTGGAACGCATGGAAATATTAACATTCAAACAACTTTTTAAATAAATATTTATAGCTAATAGACTATGAGAGTTTCACGCTTAAGCGGTCGTCTCATGGTGAAAGCGTGAGACTCAAGTTACGGGCAAAAGATCGAGTATTTAAGTGTCTAGTCATCTAGCGCTGGAGCACTAATTGGGGAAACTGTAAACTGAAATCAACAAATTAACGCAAGTCAAATCAAATGCTAATTTGTGAGGAGAGGGAAAACCGGTGTACTCGGAGAAAAACCTCTCTGAGAAGAGAAGATAAGCAACAAACTCAACCCACATATGACGCCGAGTCTGGGAATCGAACCCGGGCCACATTGGTGGGAGGCGAGTGCTCTGCGCACCGACCTATGTTTTATCTTTGATTTTCTCTCGTAGGCTATTACAACGCTCTGCAAACCGCATCCAGCACTTTCTCTCAGCGGAGACTGAACCACTTGCACTTTAAATAAATATCTATAAATTTCTTCAGCAAAATAGCTATCGAGAGCGCAAAAGACCCAAGAAGAAGAAGAAGAAGAGGCCGACCGTAGTCGAAGGCAACCCGAAGGCTACTTTTCCTTAGCTTGTACAGTAACTTACAGCATCTACCGTAACTCACTGCAGGGGTGGGCACCACTCCTAACCCGTTGCATGCACAACATCTCCCCAGTAATACTGGTACTCATTTTACCCACCACGAATGGGTGGAAAGCTGAGTGAACTTTGGAACGCACGAGCTGGGATTCGAACCCGGAGCGCTGGAATGCAGTCCGCGAGCGATACCCACTACGCTACGCGCGCTCCAAAAGACCCAAGCACTTCATTATATTATAATTGATTCTACCTAGTCCTCCTTTTGTTAATATGATCATTAGTTTTCTTATCGTTGCTGTTTGTCCATTCACTTCACACCATGTTTCTAAGGCTTTACAGCAGCGGTCATAGTCACAGCTCTCTTCCTCTGATATAATATCAATTTTTGCTGATCCCAGGTCAAGTTTCCGAGCAAGTCTCTTCCACTGTGTTTCAGCATTCTCAGAAACTTTGAATATTACCTCACTGTTTGATTGTAGTGGTGTCATAACGGCTTTGCGGGCTTAAGAAATAATTAAAAAAAGAAGAATTACTTTACATTGTAGGATAGGAAGCTTGAAGGATCAAGATCATACTTGTTGCGTTATTCCTCCCCATTTATTTCTGCCTTTTTCCTTGTCCCCTGCTATTTCTGACTGGTAGTCATTTCAGTATTTGTCCATTTTATCTCCACTCAGTCCCGCCGTCCTTAACTTCGTCCCTACCTCTCACGGTCCGTTAATCTATGAATTCCTCTATCCAAAATAACGTCCCTTGGTTCTTCCGTCCGTTGATAGACCAATAGATCTTTTTAGCTTGTACGTTTTCTTTTCCCATTTCAGAACACGTGATGTTCTCAAGGGAATTCCCCTTTTGTTTTTTCGCAAGTCATTCGTACATAAGCACGTGTATAAGACGAAATTTGAAAGAAATTGTTCTCAAGAGTAGCATCACGTGCTCTGAAATAAGAAAACAAAACGTACAACCTAAAGAGCTCAATTGGTCTATTGGTCCGTTCGCTTATTACTTCAATCAACCATTTCCTACCATTCACTTGGATTCCCTAGAGTTAAAAGTGTTCAATCAGGGACAGAGAGAGTATCAAAGTGAACTCATTTCCCCCCATACCCTATAACACAATAGCACAACCATACCACCTAATCTCCTTAGTTTACCTGTTTCAAGGCGCTTGATCACATGCGCAAGTTTATCTGTAGTTCCATCAAGTTGCGTTAATATCTTCACAATGGCCTCGAAGCACTCCTCTTGGTCTTCCATTTTCAGACCCGCAAGAACCTTGAAAAAACTCTTCAACACTTGACTTTTTCCCTTACTGCCGCTCAACAATTGACTCAAGTGCTCATCGTATGTCTCTTCAGTTACCGCTCTTTGACACACTGCCAGCACAAATTCGGTTGGCGCTTGTAAAAGTATCTCGTCATCCAAGGGAACGCCAAAAAACTCGACTGGAGTATTCTGTAAAAAAGGAAAAGTTTCTTTCCAAAAACGTATCTTTCTGTAGAAGAAGGGACCTAAACGGATATGAAACGCTCTTTTTCTGAGGAGGATGTAGAACACAGTTTTACTTGAATACGGACCGAGTTATTTTTAGATTGATTTCCCGCGAAACCAGACATTTGCAGCTAATCACAAGTCTTACATGAGAAATTAGTAATAACCCATGAGATTTAGAATGCTCACCCATGCAAGCCAAATCGCATTTAAGAAATTGTCTAAAAATAGCTTGATCTGCAACAGACCTAATATTGGAGTTGCAGGCTGCTGGCTATGGTCTCCGGTTACTGTGAAATCAAATCATTTAAACTTACAGCTGTTCCACAAGATCTATAGTCAAAGACACAAATTTGAACCAAAGCAATGTTCGTCGAGTCCCATGGCGGTACTTAGCTTCTTTGTGTTATTTTATGCTCTGAGGTGACAGGGACTCCGAGGAGGAAGGGGAGGTAAAGGGGTGGAGGGGGGAGGGGCTGGGGATTGGAGCTTTACACTTTTTCTAGTTTTGCGCGTGCTCATTTAGGTCTACAAATCAAGTAGTAACAGATGACAAATAAACAGTAAACTCCGATGCTTTTTTCCTTGATCATATTGTCCAGTAGTGTCCCGTAATGTTTGATCAGGTATGCCCAGAAATTTCCTTGTTCAACATCACTTGTGTCTCGAAATACAGACAATTAACATCACAAAGTGTCTCCCAAATGCTGCTCCTCACGTAAGGATAACCAGCTGCATTTGCCCTGAGTCAAAAATAACGCTAACCTTTACCCTTACCTTATTGTTGGAAATTGGCAACAAAGGCTTAGACCAGGAGCTTAATAAGGAGAGCCTTCGAATCCTTGAGTCAACCCTTTTCCTAGTAAATTTATTTTCAGCAACAGGTTTTCCCACGAAACGTATCATATTTCCCTTGACCCTGCGATTCCTTTGTTTTGATTGACTTTTACAAAAGTTGGCGGGCTGGATCTCCCAAGTGAGATTGGCTTTTACAATAGTGGGCGTGCTGAATCTCCCAAGAAGAGATTGGTTTTTACAACAGTGGGCGTGCTGGATCCCCTGAGGAGAGATTGGTTTTTACAACAGCGGGCGTGCTGAATCCCCCAAGAAGAGATTGGTTTTTACAACAGTGGGCGTGCTGGATCCCCTGAAGAGAGATTGGTTTTTACACCAGCGGGCGTGCTGAATCCCCCAAGAAGAGATTGGCTTTTACAATAGTGGGCGTGCTGAATCTCCCAAGGAGAGCTTGGTTTTTACAACAGCGGGCGTGCTGAATCCCCCAAGAAGAGATTGGTTTTTACAACAGTGGGCGTGCTGGATCCCCTGAGGAGAGATTGGTTTTTACAACAGCGGGCGTGCTGAATCCCCCAAGAAGAGATTGGTTTTTACAACAGTGGGCGTGCTGGATCCCCTGAGGAGAGATTGGTTTTTACAACAGCGGGCGTGCTGAATCCCCCAAGAAGAGATTGGCTTTTACAACAGTGGGCGTGCTGAATCTCCCAAGGAGAGCTTGGTTTTTACAACAGTGGGCGTGCTGAATCTCCCAAGACGAGATTGGCTTTTACAACAGTGGGCGTGCTGAATCTCCCAAGGAGAGATTGGATTTTACAACAGTGGGCGTGCTGAACCTCTCAAGAAGAGATTGGCTTTTACAACAGTGGGCGTGCTGAATCTCCCAAGAAGAGATTGGCTTTTACAACAGTGGGCGTGCTGGATCCCCCGAGGAGAGATTGGTTTTTACAACAGCGGGCGTGCTGAATCCCCCAAGAAGAGATTGGCTTTTACAACAGTAGGCGTGCTGAATCTCCCAAGGAGAGATTGGTTTTTACAACAGTGGGCGTGCTGAATCTCCCAAGGAGAGATTGGTTTTTACAACAGTGCGCGTGCTGAATCTCCCAAGAAGAGATTGGCTTTTACGGTTCATGGTTCATGGTTCATTTATTTCACACTATTTACATAACATTAACATACAAAGAAAAGTATAGTCACAACACATGGTTGCAAGATAAAATAATTACAGTACAGGTTATAAAATGTGTCTGGTGGTCAAAGTAGCAAAGGCTTTCTAGTTGACCACCACCTACGTTTAAGTAAACGAAGAAATGACACTGAGCTTTACTGGGATATAGAAAAGAAACATTTGTAGAGCCTAGGACTAATGTACAGAAGAAAATTACAGGTATATAACTTAAGCATGTTAGAGATATACTGAACCACGTGAGAAATCTATACAGGACAAGCTTAGCAAAAGGGGGAAAAAAATTAAAAGGAACATACAAACAAACAGACAACCACAACAGCAACAACGACAAACAAAAACAAAAGAAAAGAACGACACGTCATCAACAACAGCAGCGGTAACAAACACAAAAAATATAAGGCAATTATTATTATTATTATTATTATTATTATTATTATTATTATTATTATTATTATTATTATTATTATTATATTTTAAACAAGCTCCATTACTATTATTAAATAGTTACGTGCTCTACATTTGACCATTAAACAGAACATATATTATTTGATTGACAAGAGATCAGGTGGGCCTTATAAAGTTTCTTAAACTTGTTAAATGTTTTTGCTTTTTTTTAGTGCCAAGGGGACAGTTTCCCACATGACAGAAGCAGAGTACTTAAAAGTAAATTTGCCTATGTTAGTTCTAACTTGTGGTCGGTAAAAATTAAGCTTAGCAGAATTTCTGGTGTTATAGGAGTGGACATTTGCTGTAGGCGTTAAAAAGTTATGGAAGATTGCTGGAACAGTTCATGGATTGGATCTCTCAAGTGAGATTGGCTTTTACAACAGTGGGCGTGCTGAATCTCCCAAGAAGAGATTGGTTTTTACAACAGTGGGCGTGCTGGATCCCCTGAGGAGAGATTGATTTTTACAACAGCGGGCGTGCTGAATCCCCCAAGATGAGATTGGTTTTTACAACAGTGGGCGTGCTGGATCCCCTGAGAGATTGGTTTTTACAACAGTGGGCGTGCTGAATCCCCCAAGAAGAGATTGGCTTTTACAACAGTGGGCGTGCTGAATCTCCCAAGAAGAGATTGGTTTTTACAACAGTGGGCGTGCTGGATCCCCTGAGGAGAGATTGGTTTTTACAACAGCGGGCGTGCTGAATCCCCCAAGAAGAGATTGGTTTTTACAACAGTGGGCGTGCTGGATCCCCTGAGGAGAGATTGGTTTTTACAACAGTGGGCGTGCTGAATCCCCCAAGAAGAGATTGGCTTTTACAACAGTGGGCGTGCTGAATCTCCCAAGGAGAGCTTGCTTTTTACAACAGTGGGCGTGCTGAATCTCCCAAGACGAGATTGGCTTTTACAACAGTGGGCGTGCTGAATCTCCCAAGGAGAGATTGGCTTTTACAACAGTGGGCGTGCTGAACCTCCCAAGAAGAGATTCGCTTTTACAACAGTGGGCGTGCTGAATCTCCCAAGAAGAGATTGGCTTTTACAACAGTGGGCGTGCTGGATCCCCCGAGGAGAGATTGGTTTTTACAACAGCGTGCGTGCTGAATCTCCCAAAAAGAGATTGGCTTTTACAACAGTGCGCGTGCTGAATCTCTCAAGGAGAGATTGGTTTTTGCAACAGTGGGCGTGCTGAAGCTCCCAAGGAGAGATTGGTTTTTACAACAGTGGGCGTGCTGAGTCTCGCAAGAAGAGATTGGCTTTTACAACAGTGGGCGTGCTGAATCTCCCAAGGAGACATTGGCTTTTACAACAGTGGGCGTGCTGAATCTCCCAAGAAGAGATTGGCTTTTATAACAGTGGGCGTGCTGAATCCCCCAAGAAGAGATTGGCTTTTAAAACAGTTGGCGTGCTGAATTTCCCAAGGAGAGATTGGTTTTTACAACAGTGGGCGTGCTGAATCTCCCAAGAAGAGATTGGCTTTTATAACAGTGGGCGTGCTGAATCTCCCAAGGAGAGATTGGTTTTTACAACAGTGGGCGTGGTGAATCTCCCAAGGAGAGATTGGTTTTTACAACAGTGGGCGTGCTGAGTCTCGCAAGAAGAGATTGGCTTTTACAACAGTGGGCGTGCTGAATCTCCCAAGGAGACATTGGCTTTTACAACAGTGGGCTTGCTGGATCCTCCGAGGAGAGATTGGCTTTTACAACAGTGGGCGTGCTGAATCCCCCAAGAAGAGATTGGCTTTTAAAACAGTTGGCGTGCTGAATTTCCCAAGGAGAGATTGGTTTTTACAACAGTGGGCGTGCTGAATCTCCCAAGAAGAGATTGGCTTTTATAACAGTGGGCGTGCTGAATCTCCCAAGGAGAGATTGGTTTTTACAACAGTGGGCGTGGTGAATCTCCCAAGGAGAGATTGGTTTTTACAACAGTGGGCGTGCTGAATCTCCCAAGAAGAGACTGGCTTTTACAACAGTGGGCGTGCTGAATCTCCCAAGAGGAGATTGGCTTTTACAACAGTGGGCGTGCTGGATCCCCCGAGGAGAGATTGGTTTTTACAACAGTGGGCGTGCTGAATCTCCCAAGAAGAGATTAGCTTTTACAACAGTGGGCGTGCTGAATCTCCCAAGAAGAGATTGGCTTTTACAACAGTGGGCGTGCTGGATCCCCCGAGGAGAGATTGGTTTTTACAACAGCGGGCGTGCTGAATCACCCAAGAAGAGATTGGCTTTTACAATAGTGGGCGTGCTGAATCTCCCAAGGAGAGATTGGTTTTTACAACAGCGGGCGTGCTGAATCTCCCAAGGAGAGATTGGTTTTTACAACAGCGGGCGTGCTGAATCTCCCAAGGAGAGATTGGTTTTTACAACAGCGGGCGTGCTGAATCTCCCAAGGAGAGATTGGCTTTTACAACAGTGGGCGAACTGAATCTCCTGACGAGAGATTAGCTTTTACAACAGTGGGCGTGCTGGATGTCTGAAGGGAGGCGTTCTTTAAATAAATCTACTCCTGAAGGGGTTGATTCATAGGCCAAGTATGGGAGATAGAGACACCCCTTGATGAGCTCCTGCTGTAGACTTAAAATTAAAGGGAAAATTCGCGTTGGATATCACAATTGAGCGTGCATATACTTAGCTGAATTTCTGGACACAAGTGTCTAAGAAAGGGCTTACCTGATGATCCACAATGAGAGTAGGCAATTTTAATAACAGTGTAGACAACAAGTTATTTCCTGTGGTTTCTCGAGTGCTGCGAAACTTCACTTTACAATACACCTGGTCGCTGATCAAACGAACGTCCAGCTGGGCCCTGAACTGGGTATCGCCGTAAAACCTATTTCGAAAGATAGCTTCGTTGTTGTGCTTCGTTGCAAATCCTTACTGAATACCAGACATTTGAAAACCTTACTGCCTTGTATAAAAGCGATAAACCGCAGGACCTACCCCACAGCGCTTCCGCAAAAGCATTTTGGGACGATATAAAGTCTACACCCCGCTCCTAAAGGGAAGGTCAATGAGTTTCTAAAGTTGTGGTGTGATACACTGGTACTCAGTTGTAGGCATCGGCTTTTCAGATCCCAAACACTATTCGAAAAGAGTAGGGCATGGAGTTCCCGGTGTCATGGTCTGGCCTTTCCTTAACCAATGTGGTCGGCTTGGCGTAATCTTCTGAATGGACTACTGATCGATTAGACCACATAACAGCAAAACAGACAGCAGTCAAATTGAAGGAGTCCAACTGCTGAAACTGGTAAACTAGTAAATTGACGTCACGGCGGCCATGTTGATGTACTGAACAATAGCGAAAAAGTCTTTTGGGAATTTGGCTCTATTATTATGCAAAATGCGAGCGACATTTTGTTTTTGTTTTGTACACCAACATGGCCGTCTAATCATGCGAGTGAAAGCCAAGAATAGCTTCAAACGTGGTTACACGAGGCGGTTTCTCTGGCTAAATGCAGATTTTACAACAGTAAAATTGTATGATTACGCGTAACCGATTCTTCCCTGAAAACGTTTACAAGGTTCATTTTTATGGATAAGCACTCTGGAACGTTAAACAGAGAAAAATAGGAAATTCCCCTGGCAGAACCCTAGGAGTACTGAAGAGATAAAATACCTCAAATAAAAATCATCCATGTCCCGATCTTCTATTGGGCACATTCCACCTGACACGAACACAAATGCCTTATCCTGTCCCGGGATCATCTTCCTTCTGGAGCTGACATCGCAAGAGGTTATTCCTTCCTTATCATGCTCTCCTTTGACCATTTCTCTGAGGTGAGCGGGGCAGCAGATTAGGAACAAGATATCTTGAGAATTAAGGCGTTCTGTTGGTTTAAAGTAGGCGAAAAAGTTTGCCTCTCGCGGCTGATTCCATATGAGACTCGACAGGTAGGTAATAATCCCAGAAGCACTTGACCTGTTGTCTTCTTTCCACCAATCAATGACACAAGTGTATCTTAAATTAAAAAATAAACAATTTTCCGAAAAAAATTAATATAACTACGGATAGAGCCTCATCAAGCTTCCCTCTGTCATTGATAGCCTGTCTTAAGGATTGATTTATTCTTTTGGAAAACGCCGACAATGGACTTAAATCATGAAAGAGGCACTCAATATTCTTTCAGAAAGATCTTCTTTATACTTCGGACAAGCGTTGTTTGAACTCTAGCTGCAAATGGCTTATTTAACTTGTGAGCGGCAGTGTTGTATTAAAGCGCAAGGCGAAGATGCTGATCGCTTTGATTTGGCATTGCCACGCTTCCTGATTGGTTTATATTCACAACCAATCAGCGTTTTGCGTTTGCTGCATGTATTTGCTTTGCGATGTGATTGGCTTATTTGATGATCTCCATCAGTTATGTGATTGATCAAAAAACAACTCTGTTTTTACTTTTTCGGCAAGCTCGATCCCCCCTCTCACCATCTCGATCGTGGGCTACATGAATGCGTACTAATTTTGCTAACTTTCACTAAAATGGGAATTTTAGGTCGAAAACGGTAAAATAAGTATATCAGGATCTCATCAAGGGGATCCTCTATCTCCCATACTTGGCCTATGAGTCAACCCTTTCCAGAGTTGATTTATTTGTAGAAGGCCTAACTTGGGAGATTCAGCACGCAAACTGTTGTGAAAGCCAATCAAAACAAAGCAATCTCAGCGCCAAGGGAATTATGATATTTTTCGAGGGAAAAACCTGTTCCTAAAACTAAATTTACTCGGGAAAGGGTTGACTCAAGGAATTAGTGGAGATAAAGGGTCCCCTTGATGAGCTCCCGGTTATATACACTACAAACGCAGAAAACATCCAAGGTTGGATGTAATTTTAAATGAAGGACTAGAACTAATAACATCACCCTATTCAAAGTTAATATAACGGCATATCAGAGGCACCCACGCCGCCCAACCGATCCAAAAAAAAGCTCTCCTTCTGGTAGCCTGCGTAGCAAGCGTTTCCGGGGGGGGGACATGAAGACTTTTAATGTTTTGACCTCGCGGAAAGTGGGGCGAGACAATTTGGTTTTTCCTGTTTTTTTATTTTTTTTGCGCTCACCCTATTCTCGCGCGCGCGGCCAGAAAAATGAATTCCCTTCTTGCCCTCTGGAAACGCTTAATACGCAAGCTATCTTTCTGGATATTACGATACATTTTACACTCTTCTACATTTCGGATACCTTTTTAAAAACAATTTCTATTCATAATGAAAAAAAAATTCATTTCTTAGAACCGGGGCAAAGTCAGCCGATAAAAACAACGTCATTGGTTCAGTAATTTTATAATATTGGACAGATGATGTCACGTGTCAACGAATGACGTCACGTTGCAGCTTCAGAGGCAACGAACAAAAGTCGTGTAATATTTTAACGTAGTCTTTAAGTAAAAGAGTTTTAAAGAACCAAAACCGCAAAGAAATTGCCTTCCATAGATTTACAAAGACGCGTGAGAAGGATTAAAGGAGAACTGCACCAAAAAAAATGATTTGAGAATAAAACATCTCTTTTGAGTGGGCACTTCACTGACAACGAAGGTAACGAAACCAGCGATAAGAAAGCATAATGAAGAGATGAAGTGAGGACACTATATGCAGATCTCGAAGGGCTACATATATCCCTTGGCCGCAACCTCGTTCCCAGGGCCTCTCCCTTGACTTGTGGGCTGAACCAAGGAGAGGTCCTGGGAACGAGGTTGCCTTGGTAACACTTTTCTTGCTTTGCAAAATTCCTCTTTCCACGCTCAATGTCTTCCAATAATTCTAAAAGTGTCAAAATACTTATTTTGGTAAACTTTTGCATACTCACCCTGAAAAGCGTCGAACCTGGAACTTTACAAAATTGCCATCAAAACTTGCAGGATTTTCAAGGTCGCTGGTAATTTCAATCCATTCCTTGCTTTCTTCATCGGACCTGAGAAAAAATATCCTGACGCGACAAACTGTGGGGTCAGGAATATACTCAGGATCACGTCCATGAGAAATTGGCAACTGAATTGTAACAGGCCTCAAAAATCCGGCACTCGGAGAGCCCAAAATACGTAATATTGGTCCCGAGCACAAATCGAGACCATCGAATTTATCCTGAAGAACTTCTTGCACCTGAAGAAGAGAGAGAGAGCAATGCCAGATAGCAATTACATTTGCTTTGCGATAATTTTTTTCTGCTTGGAAAAAGCTGGTCTTTTCACAGCATTTTTCTGCTAAGTAACTTGATCAACGAAAATGGAAGCAAGGCCGGAGGAAACATTGTGCATGCTTTGACACAGATCTATCTTGTATCCTTAGGTCAACTGTGACAAAAAATGATGTGAGCACGGAAACCAAGTCAACTCCAGCCTCATTCTCATTCAAAGACCAGGTACATTGGCACACAATTGCAAAAACGCCTCGTGTTCGGGATCGAGCATTTGTCTAAACAAATAAGAGATAAATACTGAGGAAGGAGGAGGTTAAGGTTTAACAGTAATTACAAGACCAGTCAAAGTGAATGTTACAAAAATAATGGAAAATGGACCCGGAAGAGTCAACGTGCGTGTGTGGGTGTAAGTGGGTGGGGACGAAGGGAGGGGGGGGGGGGGGGGGGGGGGGGGGGGTTGGGGAAGAAACCCAGAGGTTGAAGGGAACGGATCGCCTTTAAACTATTTACTCAAATCCTGTCGTTTGAATTCTGTTCTGAAGAATCTGAGTTAAAGATCTTACTTCTTGTCAATTTGTAAGAATATCATTTGAATGAGAAACCTTCCAAATGGTTTTATGGCTTTGGTTTACAAAACCGTCTAAAATTCGCAGTCACAATGAACGACTTTCGTGTATTCTCCACCATAAGGGATTTTCAGGGCCAATAACACGCAACAGAACACAACAACAACAACAACAACAACAACAACAGCAACAACTATTAAGAATCCCAACATGTGCAGCCAAGAAGTTGAACCAGGGACTATCGGGAAGAAATTCAACGAGTGGTCAGAACGGGTCCTAAACCCGGGATACCCGGATCCCACGGCAAGCGCCCTAACTACTGGGCCACGCTGCCAGATGAATGTAGTATAAGAGATCTCATAACCCACCTTAAGTTGCAAAGGAAGCTTTGTTTTGTTTGGAACGGATTTTTTAGGAACTGCGATTGTCACGTCTGGATAATCAGGGTGACTGAATGTGCCGCCATTGACTGTAATGGTGTATGCTGGAGATAACCTCAGACGACAAACCACAGCGTACGTAGAACATTCTGTGATGTCAGCTTGCACCACAGGAAAGGAGAAATCAGGAATATCGTTTGGAGATGGGTAATCATCAACGATATCTGCAATGATATAAGAATGTTTAATACATCCGGGCTGTTTCTTATATACAGTAATGGCTTACAGCTTAATAAAGGTGCCACGCCCATTTAGCTAACGCTGATTATATTAAAAAAAAACGTTACCCGAGAGACATCGAAAGTCCTCACTTCCGTCTACTTCCTCCCATTCATTGGTTTCCGCATCGATCAGCCTTTTAATTACCAGTTCGTATCCTTTTAGGTCTGGAGCACTGTGTGAAAGAGCCAGTTTCACTTCGTTGTTGAATTCAAAAGCTCCGGCATCCGCGTTGGTAGATATTTCGATCACATTGCTCACGACGGCTTCGTGCTCCCCGAGTGGTGGTGAAAGGGCATTACATTTCCATCTGTGGACTGTTATTGGAGTGGGCTCAGACACAGCCTTTGGAGGGAATGTAAGGTGAACGGCCCCAACTTTAAGGTCCAAGTGAATGCCCTCGCTTGTCACTGTTCCTCTACAAAATAAGATAATATTCATGAGTAATGTTATATTTACAGCGCTTAGTATGCATGACGTAGGTCTACAAAAATAGAGAAGGATAGTGCCGTTTTACTTCTTTGATAGTTAGGGGGTAACATCACCAGATAAATATACCTACTTCTATTATTCAGCATTCGTTCACAACCAACATATGGCTTACGTCATGCCATGATTGACAAAATCGTAGACAATTGGGTAGAACTGCCTTTGCCTTGTTCGGGTAAAAATACCTTTGCCAATCGGTGCTCAACTGCGTTTCGACAAAGGCATTTCTAACAAAACGTCGGCTAAAAACATGCCCAGAGTTAATTCACGACACCCTCTACGTTTATGTCAATCTCCTTTTATCGCTGCACAGGGTTACCATTATGTTATCTCTATCCGTCTTATTTTTACTTCTTTTTATATTTTGAAATATTTATTTACTTACTTATTATTTACCTTATTATTTATTCATACTTCATTTAATCATGATCTTGCCGTACGTAAAAGAAAATACAGATCCCCGAATCCACAAGGTTTTGGCTTATGGTATCTGGACTCCAAAGCCTTTAAATAGCCCTAGGAAGCCAGAATGCTGCGTTGAATTGTAACCTGGACTGTCTTTGGGATCCAAAATTTATTGAGGTGAGATCCGGAATAAAAACCCAAGATCCAAAATCATTGAATCCCTGGCCAGGATTCTTGGATCCTGGGATCCTGGGACTACGGCAACGGTGGCAACAGAGAAATTCTGTATAGATTTGTTTTCACTCTTTACGCAAGCAGAAGTCCAAACAACATGCGCAAAGTCGGAAGTGTTTTGATCATTTTTAGATTTTGCTCGATCAAAAGACTCTAATTAACGACAACTTAACGAGTCTCCGCGTGTTTCTTGAGCACATGCTCGAAACGCTAGGACAAACCAGCCCTAAGAATGCATCGAATCATATCGATTTAGCAACGTGACCACTCACTCACTCGTATATTCGTGTCTTAGTTGGGTCTTTCTCGACTGATTCTTCTTGTTGCTCCAGCTGCAATTCGTGGTATTCCTGTATAAAATCGTCCACTACTGCCTGAATCACCCATTCGCCAACATCACCGCCATTGTTGTCGCCAATGTCATCTTCTAGGTCATGGGGCTCCAGTGTGAAATCTTCCACTGCCGCCTGAATCACCCCTTCGCCAATATCACCGCCATTGTTGTCCCCAAAGTTATCTTCCTGCTCGTAGTGCTCCAATTCCACTGTGTCAATCTCCTCTGCTTCAACAGCTACTTCATCTTCATTTCCTCCAAGTTCTTTCTCCTCGTCAGGCACCTCCTCGTCCCCCTCTTGCTTGTTCCCTTCCCCTCCCACCTCCTCCTTCCCCTCCTCACCACCAACTTCATCATCATCATCGCCATCACCAGCAACAGCAATAGCAGTGTCGATGTCATCGCTTATATCATCGTCGGTGTCGTCTTTACCAGACGCTAACAAAACAGAACGTGAACTCATTTTTTAGCTTCCTGGTAAATATTTTCACACAACTTCGTTTATATTGCTATGTATCTCTTTTCCATTGGAGATGATTAGTTCAAACATCTGTCCTGGCATTCGAAATGTTCACTTTCGGTTGCCGTCCGCATCTCTAAAACGAGCTGAAGTACATAAGTACTCTCCCTCATTATATCTCTCAGATAGTACGCGCCCTGAGATTGGCTAAATTAGCGGGCAGTATTCTACAGTGCGGCCAGCTGTACGGCCCACTAAGCGTTTCATGTCGTTTCTGTTGCATAAACTTGTAAAAGTGTTTGAATCTTGCAAGCAACAATTTCAAACAGCCAAAAAGATTTAAGTTTTTTTGAAAATTTAACAGGGAAATCTTTGTGGCAGTTAAACCTTCCGCTTGACTTCACCTAGTTCCCTTTCCGGCTCGGCTGATCACCACAGAGATATAAAAAAATATACATGTCTTACTAACCTCCTTTTCTCGGCCCGTACTGTGAAATAACGGGTCCTCGTTTTTTTCCCGTTGAATTTATGGCTCAAGCGCGAAGCGCGCGGACCGTAAATCAACGCCGGAAAAAAACTCGGTCCGTAATTTTACAGTACGGACCTCGAACTCGGTTAGTAAGAGGTCTATTTAACAACGACATTTAAAAGAACTATCGAACTCATCTCTTTCTAGTCGCCTTTTACATGAAACACAACAGGGACTTTTAGCACCGACGGTTTTGTGGACGGCTACGGGAACCGGAAATGAAGTTAAACACTTTTGTGCATGCGCGAGTGTCGCCTTCGTTGTCTTGCCGCCGTTGCGGGCTTCTCTAGTACGGCAAACAGAGTACTTTGACGTAGTACCGACTACGGGAGTTTTTGGTGAGTGTTTTTTAAAACATTTCAATCGATTTTTTGCCTTTGCATCGAGAAAAGTAACTTCTTCCAACCTTAAATTACATGTTTAGGCCAGTTTTCGTAAGAATTGCTGTAACATTTGTGCGCTGTTTTCGTTTTTCCACAGGTATATTGTTGACACATGTCTCTCGAAAAGCGTCCCAAGTAAGTTTGTTTACGTCGTTTTGCTTTTCTTTTCGATTCCCGTTTGATATTGAATGCTAATACTCTTTATTTAAACTACTTTCTAAATGTCACGAAGAAAGCTTTTTGTTCATGAAGTTTTACTACAAGAATTGTTCCAATTTTTATGATTATTTAATTCAACAAAGATCGAAAGGGTTAAATTCTAAAACTTCATAATCTCCTCTAAAACTTGCGGATGCTTTTCATCTCCAAGTAACAACGAAGTGAAACCAAATAAGTATTTAAGGATGCTGAGATACGTTGCCAGACGTAAAAATGACTACATTATTGAAGGATATCCTCCTTTTTCTGTATTCTTTTATTGGCTCCTGCCTTAAACAAGTTTTTTTTAAAATCTGACCATTGGGAATGAAACCAAAAACATCTATAGCAGCATTGGCCACATGCAAACCTTGACTGAATGCGTAATTGTAAATTTGGTCTAAGGCCTGATTGGATTAAAAACATTTCCCTTTTTTTTTTTTCTAGAGATTCCTCCGACAACACTTCTTTGTTCCAAGATGAACTGGTCAGGGATCCCTAAAACCTCTGCCAGTATAGGAAGGTGGTTTTTATGGTACCTAAACTACGCCAAGCACTCGTCGTTTTGCATGTCGTCTAGATCAAAAAGTGGGTACTGCTCGTAAGGAAAATCTAAGTTAGTTGACCTATTTAAATCATACAAGAGGAGACACTCCTCGTCTGAAATAAGGGCATCATCGAATGCATAGAGTAACTGCTTTTTAGCCTCCTTTAGGGACATTTTTTCCCTCTTTTATCGCTATCTTTTCAGCTAATTTCACGCCGTAGTCACGAACTGTTGTTGTTGCTAAACTATTTTCATTTTCGCGGGCTCTCGCACGGAAGGAGCCTGGAATCCCCAGTCCCCGAGCGATCTAGGTCGCCGTAGCCGTCCACAAAACCTTCGGTGCTAAAAGTCCCTAATGACAAAAAGAAAAAAGGATTCGAAAATGCAGAGGTACCTTTGGATCCCAAGGTGGCTGGTTTTTCGCCAGTGTTGATGAATTTCTGTTAAGATAAAGAAAGTGTCAACGTGAGATGCAAACAACAAAGTATTAAAATTATTGTATAATGCATTATCTAACATGAATCTGATCAGCTTAGAGCCATCAGTTAATTCAAGGAATCATTACAATCTCGACACTGGATCAGCATTGGACTAACATTGGATAACTCCTGATGAAAACAGTTCACCTTTCAACCAGGTTGACAGTCAGACATAGTTTGACGCTACTCTGGTTTGAAGAAATTTGAATGTAGCTTAGAAAGCTTCGATTCCTAAACCCAACGTTTCAACACTGGATGAACATTGGATTAACATTGGATAACCTCTGATGAAAACAGTCCACATTCCAACCAGTTTGACAGTCAGACATAGTTTGATGCTACTCTGGTTTGAAGAAGTTTGACTGTAGCTTAGAAAGTTACGATTCCTAAACCCAACGTTTCGACACTGGATCATCATTGGATTAACATTGGATAACTCCTGTTGAAAACAGTCCACATTCCAACCAGGTTGACAGTCAGACAAAGTTTGATGCTACTCTGGTTTGAAGAAATTTGAATGTAGCTTAGAAAGTTACGATTCCTAAACCCAACGTTTCGACACTGGATCATCATTGGATTAACATTGGATAACTCCTGTTGAAAACAGTCCACATTCCAACCAGGTTGACAGTCAGACAAAGTTTGATGCTACTCTGGTTTGAAGAAATTTGAATGTAGCTTAGAAAGTTACGATTCCTAAACCCAACGTTTCGACACTGGATCATCATTGGATTAACATTGGATAACTCCTGTTGAAAACAGTTAAGTTCACATTGCAACTTGGTTGACAATCCGACTAAACGTCTTTGAATCATAACTTGCTAAACCACATTCAAATGAATTCAACCCAGATTAGCAACAAACTATGTCAGGTATAAGATGGTTCTGCAGTTTTTCATGGCGTCATGGCGAAGTTTAGTTTTTTCCAGAGGCGCCTTTTTCAAATCAGGGTTTTCGATTAAGAAAAATTGGTTGCCATGGTGCTTATCAGTTTCCCTGCTTCAAAAAAATCGGCCCAAGAATAGACATCTGCACCAAGAATCATAGGTTAGGTTAGGTTAGGTTAGGTAATACTTAGATCCAAATAAACACGCTAGCCCCAAGAACAGTACGCTAATTTCCATAGAGGACGTGTCCAAAAAAACACAAACTAAGGCGGACTAACCAATTGTAAGATTAATGATACGTGGCCAGTATATTATAGAATAAAACTATCAAATATAAATT
The DNA here is from genome assembly GCA_949126865.1 of Montipora capitata. NCBI lineage: Eukaryota > Metazoa > Cnidaria > Anthozoa > Scleractinia > Acroporidae > Montipora > Montipora capitata. The sequence continues at coordinate 34,278,870 of OX421453.1, read as the reverse complement.
ATACATATAAACTTATACCACTAGAGCGTTACTTATAAGAGGGAATATAGCATGGCATGACCCAATTACCTTTTAATGCATTCCTTAAAGGGGCTAGGTCACGCAATTTTAGGCAATTACAGCACTGATCGAATGGTCATAGAATTAACTAAAATATCAAAATAACCGTTCAAAACTATAGAAGAACTCTAACAAAACACAGGGAAGCCAAGAAGGGACATGGATGGACAAAACTGGAGAGGATTGAAATGGATTGAATTTGGGTAAATTTGAAAAACGTCGGCCTACCTTTTTTCAAATTTATATCAGTCTATATCAAAATGTCATTTACACAGCTGGAAAATCATTCTCAGTTGTTATGTGGCCGTGATTTTGCAAATGAAAGACTCTTGCTCTGCCAATTTGACGTTTAGAGCTCATAATTAACAACATTAAACAAAATTACCTAAAATAGCGTGACTTTGCCCCTTTAAATGACTTTAACGACTATGCTAACTTTGCTTCGTTTTGGAGTTGACAAAAACATTTACCAAAGATTCTGGGTAGGCTTGAAATTCATTGACTCCTTACCAATAGAAAACTAACTAACCTGCAAGGTATCTTGATAGAGATGTATTCTTTCATAATCTCCTACCGATGAAGCCAAAGCTTTGACTTCACGAAGAAACGACTCCGTCGTCTGTTTGTCCATTTCTTCGCACTTCCCCGTCCACAGTTCTTCATAAAATATTAAGGCTTCCTCTCCATACTTTCTGTGAAGCTCATTTTCGTTGAGGTCTAAGCACAGTTGAAGGATACCCCTTATTGTTTTTTCTCTGGCCAATGAGCTCATAGTCTGCGTTGTTTCCTCAATGCCTTCCCTTTGTTCCCACTGTGCTCGCCAGGACGACAGAAGGGTTTTTCGGAATTCGGTGATACTCTCCCTTTCATCTAAGTCTTCATACAGTTGTTCTACTTTACTTCTGAGTGTTTCTTTCTCATTTCCTTCCTCACCGACAAAGTTTGCCTTGAAAAGAACTTTCCTGTACAAATTTAACTTGAGTCTTGATGTGTCCTTTGAACGATTCTCGTGCATGTCAAGTCCAATACAGAGCTTAAGTGTCTTGTCCAAGAGCTCCACTCTTTTGTTTATCTTTTCGTTGAGCTCTCGATTATCCGTTGCCGCATCAAACGTTGTGTAAAAGTCTTTTTCGGTTTCACTCAGGAATCCATCGTAAAACCACAATTCCTCTTTTTTATACTCATGCTTTACATCTCTCAAAAGCTCCAATACAGTGTCAATGATGATTCTGTTCTGCTCAGTAAAGCCAAACCTAGAACTGTCTCTCTCCTCTTTCCAGAAACGCTGACAAAACGCCAAAGCCTCCTTCTTAAACTCCGTCTTCTGACTATCATCCGCCATCAAATAAATGATAGTATCAATAAGAAATTTCCAAACCTTGCTATGGTTCCCCGGTTTCAGTGATTTCTCCATTTCCCAAGCATTCCGGAACAAATTTAACGCTTTTTCAGGCTCTTGTAAGTTTGCCTGGATAACGCCTTGCTGGAAAATGCTTCGCACTGTATCCGGATGATCTCCAAGACGTCTCCTTCGTATTTCAAAGGCCTTGTCAGCTGGTTTCATCGCTTCCTCGAATTTTCCTTGAAATTGATAAGCATTTGCAAGATTCCTGCAAAAATCGGCTTCGTCCTCATTACCTGACATTTCCTGCACTTCTAAAAGCCTGATTGCCTCTTTGTAGTATTCAACGGCCTTATCGTAATTTTCTTGGCCCTCGTAAATGGTGCCTATTTGATTTTTGAGAACCGGCAAGTGATAATTATACTCACTACCCTTCGCCACTTTCTCTGTCATCTTTAGAGCCTTGATGTAAAACTCAAGGGCTTTGGTGAGATCCTCGAGGCCGTAATAGCAGTTACCCATCGAGTTATAGCACCTGACAAGGATGTTATCAACTTGTAGCGGCGTTTCCATGAGGTCTAAGCATGACTGTAAGCACTGCAGTGCTTTCTTGAAATCAGATTTCTTATAATAGATGTCGCCCTCGAAATACGAGTACAAGCCTTGGGTCAGCCTGAAATTATCCGCAGTTGTATCTTGGACTTTCCCAAGAGAATTAGCTGCTTGTTCCAACACTTTGAAAGCCTCACTAGGCCCGTCTTGATCCAGGACATACAAGGATTCCCAGCACTTTAAATGAGCGCGAAAGAGTGAGCCTGCAGTGGAGAAGCAAAGAGTCATACAAACATCACATAAAAGCAATGCTTATTGTAAAACATTGATACGGGAAAGACCGCACACCAGTGGCTAAGTTGACTGAGCGTCTAGCTTTCATGCTGGAGGTTGCGGGTTTGAACCCCGGCTAGGATCTTAAAATAACTAAGGAGAAAGTGCTGCCTTCGTAATTTCATCTGCAAATGGTTAGACTTTCAAGTCCTCTCGGATAAGGACTATAAACCGTAGGCCCTGTCTCACAAATATCTTCTACGTTCACAAGTTCCCCGTGGGATGTTAAAGTTCCAACACATTCTTCCAGAAGACCGGCTGTCCTGTCCTCTCAGCAGAAGTGGCCGGCTTGGCAGTGATGTCCGTCTCTAAAAAGGCTTATGGTGTCTGAGACTCCTCTAAGCAGAAACAGCCATAAGTCAAAAAGGGACTTTGCCGAGTGCAAGAACATGTAGATGTAGATAGAAGACGGTTGCCAAATGTGCGATGCATTATGGCAAAAAGCAAGCAAAGCCAAAAAGAAATCGAACTCTTGCGAAGCAGTGCTTTAAGCTGGGACCGTTTTGGTCGCCATGCTTAGTAGAAAAGAAATTGGCGACCTATTTCCTGGCCATTTGATTTGTTTTAATATACATCCAGACATAATAAAAACTATCGACCACAAATTAAAACTGTTTAGTGCCTTCTTCTTCAGTAATTTCTAGCTCTTTAAAGACTTAAAACGTGTCGTTCCTCGCCAATTCACTAGGCATCGTGAAATCTTGCAGCGGCCTTTTTTGATACAAAAGGAAGAGGGGCAACTGGGACCAGCAGACTACGGTACAGTGTAGGTATGACTTTTCGACGTTTTACCAGTCTAGTGTGAATTACGTCGGTTATAAATGCCATGTAAGCTGGAAAGTTACGTCCAGTCCTTTTTATCACACGCAAAAACTCAGTAAGGGTCTTGTCTATGGTATTTTTCGCTCGGAATAAAAAAAAATCAATGGAAAATTTTGGCAGCACGCGCGGCGCTCTGCAGGCCTTTGGTTAATTTTTTTCCCGCGTAACTGTCAAGTTGAGACATTTTTAGGCAGTCTCACAAACAGTAGGGGCGATTCAGATGTACTGTTTTTGTTTGACCTCGCTAAATATTTTCAATGATCAACAATGCAGCTTAAGCTTATTGTTTATTACTGGCAGATTTCCATTGACAATATATCTAACTCAACGCGGAAATTTTTTTTCAGTTTGGTGATGATATAGGTTCTGTTAAGTGTTGAAAGCAAACCTTTAAAAAACTTGTAAAGTGAATTTTCAGTGAAAAATGTTTCTCACCCAGCGCACTGAAACGATAACAAATGAGCAAGTACATAATCCGAGCTAAAAATTGTAAAATAAACTAAACATTTGATGGTTAGAAACAAATGTTTTTGTTAAAAACGACAAGGTTGAAAAACTGAGCAATGAAAGGCTTCTGTTCCCACAGATCGGCAAACAATCTTGTCACATGACATCCCAACAGTCTTGTTGAGTTTGATGGTTAATTGTGCGTAATTGCCTGGTACATAACCTAGCGTGTAAACGGAGTTAACAAGGGCATCGATCCAACAACGCAATCTTTTCAAATGCGTTGGAAGTCTATAAAATGGATTTCTGTTTTTGAGGGTGCAGTGATGGCGCAGTGGTGAGAGCACTCGCCTCCCACCAGTGTGGCCCGGGTTCGATTCCCAGACTCGGCGTCATATGTGGGTTGAGTTTGTTGGTTCTCTACTCTGCACCGAGAGGTTTTCTCCGGGTACTCCGGTTTTCCCCTCTCCTCAAAAACCAACATTTGATTTGATTTGCGTTAACTTGTTAATTTTAATTTACAGTGTCTCCGATTAGTGCTCTACGGCGCTGGAAGATTAGACACTTAAATAAAGTTCCTTTCCTTTCCTTTCTACACTTCAAAAGCCTGTGTGGTTCATTGGGAGCCTCCCTAAAAATATTTATCTGTTCCGATTTATCAGGGAAACTTTGGTCGCCTAGAAAGTTTTGGGGACCGGCGTTTGCCTCATCCGCAAAGTTTTAGCTATCTTCATGGTTCTTGTCAAAGGTTCAAGAACACGGAACATTTTTGGGGACGTTTTTTCTTTATATAAGCTATTTAAACAAGTAAGAAGCAAACAATATTCAAAATACCATTTCTGCAGGATTTAATATTTCCTTTCCTTAAGGGCAATGAAGTTTTTCACCACACCTTTTAGCTTAGAAGCATTGCCTTGATTCAGTTTCGGCAGTTGTCAGGAGCATGAATTAACATTTGCGACGTTTGTTTATTACAAAGAATGATTGTCCTCAATGCGTACCAAATGCAACAACGCACGAAATCAAAAAGTTTCTCTCTAAAGAAACACTTCTTAACCGATGTCTTGAGTAAAGATCTCATCCTTACATCGGAAACATGACAGCAGTTTTATGCTATTCTTTTTCAGTGATGTCACTTCCTTGATAAAACGTTACCCTCTTTAAAGCAGATCAACCACAGCTTTGGTCTTTGATTCTCTCTGGTGTACTCTTCATTTCTCATCGATTTCCTTATCTTTTGCACGTTTTTGCCTAATTGTGTATAAACAGTTTCTAAACTATCTTTGGCTCAATATGGTCAGCGGTTTCCCCTTCATTTAATATGGCACTGTCACAATATGCATCAGAAAAATAAAAACGTTAACATTATTTTTATTTTTTTTTTTTAATGGCAACCAAAATTGTATCCCTGGCAACCTTTTTAGAAGTGAAGGTCCCCAAAAGGCGACTTATAAAAAAATGTAGCTTGGAGCACTGTGAAGTATATTTGTTTTACAGTGTGATTATGTTGCTCCACAGCAATTATTAATAGGTATAATAATTTTTGTCTCACCTGAATTGCCATCATCACTGCAATTTTCAGCCCATGATTTGAAAAGGTCCAATCTCTTCTTACTTGACAGCAAGGCATTGACAAATGACACAATCAAGGCATTGTCATGAAATTCACCAGGTGTGCTAAAAAACTCTGACTCCAAGGAAATGTCTATAGCAAACTCGTAGTTTGCACTGTCACTGGTAAACATCGTAAACGCTTTAACATAGTCAGCTTCTACAAATCCTGCAATTTTTTTCCCTTTTGACATAAAGTGCTCACAAAACTGCTCCCTTGCATTCCCGTATGATTCAATAAAACGTTCATCATCCTTTATGCTGTCAGCATACTTTTTCAGCAGTGGATGAATGTCATACATCAACTCCTTTTGTTCTCTGTTCACAACAAAAATGATGGCACTGGTTTCTAAACCTTCAAGCTGTGCCACAGCTTCTGGAAGGCTAATGCCAAGAACCTGTGCTGCAGTGAATGCAGAGAATGGGCCACAAAACAAAGAAAGTGAAACTGCCGATGCTTTTAAGCACTCAGATGGTAATGTGTTGAACATTTCATGGATCACACATTTTTCACCAAGACCAACTCCTTCCTCATAACCATAAGCTTTTTCTTTGGCATCTTCTTCACTTTTGGACTTCGGTGTATCCCCTTTCTCTTCATAATCCCGAATAGATTTCTCAATTTCATTGATTAGGTCTCTGGGAAGTTTTCTTTCTTGTTTCAAAATTGCTGCTAACCCTTTCAAGAGGAGAGGCTTCCCATTACAGGCACCAAGCAACTTCTCTTTTTGCACCACGTTTATGTCAATGGTCTTCTCAGGAAGAAGAATCTTTTCAGAAAAATTATCCCTGAGAGGTTTCAGTTCATAATCTTCTACCTTGTTGGCCTCATTCAATGGCGTCCTTGATGTCAAAACTATCCTTAAAGCTCTTGCCTTCCGATCTTTATCATATCCTATAAGCTTTTCTAAGAACAGCATGAATGACATCTTTAAATTCCTACCTTCCTTTCCCTTCCCCAAAGTAAACTGTTCAACGTTGTCAAGAAGAAAAAGCACGGGCAACCCCTCGCTTTCTTCAAAAGCTTTCTCAAAGATTTTTTCCACCACAAAACTCATGTCTACGTGTCCCTCACGCACAGTAAGGCCAAGCTTGTTCATGAGGTTACGATAAATTGCTCTCATATCTTTTGCTTCTCTTAGATCAAAAATGTAAGATTTTCGCCATTCTGAGCAAATCTTTTGAGCTAGGGTTGTCTTTCCAACTCCTCCCGGACCGTGCAAGTTAACAACGGATGACTGTCCTGCTTCAAGTGTTGCTGTGATCCTCTTAAGATCGTCGTTCCTCCCATGTAGTTGTTTCTGCAGATCATACAGACGCGGATGGGAGGCTATAAAGCTTTCAATACTCTCACTGATTTCCTCTTTGTTGCTCGAAATTGAAGCTACAAAATCTTTGATTAGTGTCAGCTTGCTATTCGAGACATAACCAAACTTTTGTAGAAGTCCAAAACATGACAACAGGTCTTCGTTTTGAAGAGAGTAAAATTGTTCTCCATAAATCCTCTTTGACGACTTTACAACCTCCGCTGATTCTAGTGGAGAAAACTTGGTGGAGATGTCTCGAAAGAGATGGTTTAACTCAAAGGAACTATCAACAACTAAGGACGCCATCTTTAAATTAGCAGCTGACCAAATACCGTGGCGCAAGGCGGAAGTTCCTTTCCTAGTCACGAAAGCAAACCCAAGTCACGCGAGGAAAGTCACAGAAGCAAAGTGCAAAAGTTTACCAGCAAAATGTTTTCCAGCTGCGTAAACAATTAAATACGCAATAAAAGTATATCCTGTCCAAAATATTGTGGTATGGACCAAACAGGTTTTTCAGGGTGAAAAATTGGTAATATGAAAGAAATAAATTAAATAATTTAATCGTTTTATGTTAACACGGGTTTAGAACTTCGTTCAATTAATAAAATGGCCTAGTAAAGCCCGAAATGGAGACAAAGAAAAGCTAAAAAGGGTTGAACAATAAGGAAAAAAATAAGGATGTAAGATTTATTTATTGGTACATTCATGTCTTTGAACATTTCCTCTTTATTTATCAAAGAGACGAGTTCGTGAATTCAATGCTAATTCATAAATTAGTCCTGCAATGAATAATACGTGGTCGCGCGTGGATACGAATTTTATGTTCGAGTGTTAACAATAACTCTTGGGGGTGAGCGAAATGATAGAGTTATGATGTTATATTACCAACACGAGAGGTGAAGATTCTTCTAACATTCTGTTTATTACGTAACCATCAAATTCATTTGTGGAAGCCGGCACGCCAGTTTTGTGTTGATAATCACAAGATTTTGAGTGCAATTTGGTCACAAATTTCAGCCCGTAGGGATAGTCAAAACAAGCGAATTGAAACAGATTACAACGTTTGCCAAAGGAAGACAACCTATGCAAGGCCTTTAGCATTACTTTCTTAGTCTGAGATTCGGAACTTGAGAACGCAAGGGGAGCTTAAGCAACGACAACGACGAAGGCAACAAGAACGTCACAAATTTGCATATTTAGTGGGCAAAAGCAATCGCTTTGCACCCCATGGACGTGAGTTTTCCACTTCTGTCCATTTCTTTGCCGTCGTCAGCAAAACAACAACGTGAAATAGCAAAATTTGAGGTGTTATTAAAAACGTCAGCACTTGAGGACAAATTTTAATTTTCTCCCCTAAATTAAGTGCCGTTCAGACGAGTGTCATTATTGAGGAACTACCAAACTCTTGTCATATTAAAAAGGTTGAAATAGACTCGAGGTAATTACAATAACGCGAATTTATATTTTGAGATGACGTCCTCGTTGCCGTCGCTGTTGCTCTTGCTTTAAAACCCATTGACTCCTGAGGGTTCGCCATTGACGAGTAAAATCGTTTGGCGTTAGGCAGAGTAAAATTATACTAAGTATGGCCGGTTTAGGCCGGTTTAGGGGTGAAAGGGATTATAATTATATAATATATAAATTATTAAATTAATTAAGCCCTATTAACGCTCGCCATATTATCCACGTGAAGCTGCAGTGGCTCTCCAGGCCCCGAATCTCCCGGACTACGACATTACTCCTAAAGGCATTGCATAGGTGTATTCCGCTTTTACAGACATTCAAAACCCTCCCGATTTGATGCGTTGCCTCCCACTCTCCTGATTTTTATCATATTCTCCCGATTTATCACGAAATTCTGAAAACAAGCGAAAAATTGCATGCTTACCTCTTAATTAAGTATCATTTTGTGATCTGAGTGTAAAATGTTACGTATTACACTTTTCCTTGTCCTATGTCTCGCCAAGTATCTCCATTGAACATCCCGTGCTGAGCAGACTTACTCCATCTAGCAGCTCCAAAACGGACAAGAATGGCCGAGACTCCAGAGGTAAAAATAAAAACCTTATAGAATACTACAAAATAGATGTCAAACTGAAGGAAATGCCACTTGAGAGAAATTTCCTGGGGGGGGGGGGGGGGGGGAGGGGGAATACGCCCAGACTCCCTTACTCCCTATTTTCCTTCAAAAGGGGTTGGAATGTCTGCTTTTACTTGGGTTCTGCTTCCTCTGCGGGTAAGATACTCGGCACTGAATCACCTTTGAGCTCTCTAAAAAATCAGATACGAAACTGATTTCACCACTCTCCAATGACCTGGCTGCATGGGGACAGTGTCACTTCCAACACATCGGTTCCAACTAGGAACAGATTTCTCCTCTAGCATATACCAGATCACCGATCGACGATGCATTACTGACCTAACAGGACCAGACGACGAGCGTGATACACTTCTTTATAATGGAGAAGGCGCATGCATAGTCATGTTATCTTCCACCTTTGCTCAAGCTTCTTCAAGAAAGATCGACACAAACGAAATTCTTGAAACTCTGCACTTAACATTCCAGCCTTTATAAGTTCTTTCAAAGAAAACCAAAGCACTCTTCCCGGCACAGGAGAGGCTTTCTGTCTGCGTGGGAAGAAAATATATTCTTGAAACTTTTTTTAGATTGTTTGTGATTTTCTTTTTCTTTGTCGTTTTTCCACTCGACAGACCGACCCAAAATTAAGGAAAAAAGGGGGGATAGCCTAAGATCGATTCAACACTAACTTTTGCTGCTTAAAGAAATTTTATGGATTAACAGTGATTTGGAGCCGAATGTTATAGGCTAGTGCACTATATTGCAGAACTCAATTTAAAAATTCAGCATTCCCCTTCCTGTGGATGTAGATTCTTAGGACTGACCTGGTTCGTGAAAAACGTATATATTTCATGGCGAACGGGGCTTCAACCCAGAGCATGAGCAAATTGGAATGGATTTAGGAGCCTATGATTAGGCTTGTATGAGTAGTAGTTTCACAGACGGAGTGCTGGTGACCGTCCCAATTTTCAGAGATAGCTCATTATGCAATGCACTTTCAATATTCATTACTTTACTCTCGGCTGATAGCTTGATCTATAAAAACGCTATTTGGTAGACCTAGTATTGGAGTTGAAGGCTTGAAGGGTGGAGTTATGCAATTGTCAATCTTTCTTATTTCATACCTCTTTATCTCTCCTCCTTGCTTTTTCTCCTTCTCTCGTCAGCTTTCTTCTTCTACCTTGTTCTTTCTGTAACCGTAAAAGCAATAATCTTTTCTCCCCTAAAATG
>OX421453.1:34249086-34259086 GCA_949126865.1 Montipora capitata | reverse complement strand
CCACAGCGCTTGCACAAAAGCACTTCGGGACGTTAAAAAGTCCACACCCCTCTCCCAAAGGAAAGGACAACGAGCTTCTGGAATTGCGGTGTGATACACTGGTACTCAGTTGTAGGCATCGGCTGTTCATATGTGTTCAGAAATGCAGGCAATTGCTAAACTAACTAATATACCAAAAGATTGTGCTTACACAGCGTTGCTATTATAGCTTGAAATGTGGTTACACGAGACGATTTCTCTGGGTAAATGTAGAGGTTACCATAGTGAGGTTGTGTGAGTACGCGTGACCGATCTTTCCCTGGACAATTTTAAAAGTAGACCGCGCACCGGTGGCTCAGTTGGTTGAGCACCGGGCTGCCATGCGGGAGGTCGTGAGTTCGACTCCGACCGGATCAACACTCAGGATCTTAAAATAACTGAGGAGAAAGTGCTGCCTTTGTAATGACATCCGCAAATGGTTAGACTTTCAGGTCTTCTCGGATAGGGACTATAAACCGTAGACTATAAACCCCGTCTCACAAATATCTTTCATATTCATTAGTTCCCTGTGAGACGTTAAAGAACCCACACAATATTCGAGACGAGTAGGGGATGAAGTTCCCGGTGTTGTGGCTTTGCTCTGTGAGTGTAAGAGTGGGTGGGTATAGCAGGTCCACATCAGCTGAATAGCTGCCAAAACTTCAACCTGCTCAAACAAATAATTAACAAACAAACAAAGATAATGGTTACGGCTAAGCGACACAGAACAATAGAAAATTCCCCCAGGTGTAACCTAGATGTACTGAAGAGATAAATACCTCAAATACAAATCATGCATGTCTTTTAAACTGACTGGGCACGTTCCACCTGACACGAACACAAATGCCTCCTGTCCCGGGATCATCTTCCTTCTGGAGCTGCCATCGCAAGACGTTATTGCTTCCTTATCAACCTCTTCTTTGACCATTTCCCTGAGGTGGGCGGGGCAGCAGATTAGGAACAAGATATCTTGAGAATTGAGGCGTCCTGTTCGTTTAAAGTAGGCGAAGAAGTTTGCCTCTCGCGGCGGATTCCATATGAGACGCGACAAGTAGGTAAGAATCTCAGAAGCAATTGATTTGATGTCGTCTTTGCACCAATCAACGAAACAAGTGTATCTTAAATAAAAAATATATAATATTCCGAAAAAAATAATATAACTACGGATAGAGCCTCATCAAGCTTCCCTCTGTCATTGATAGCCTGTCTTAACGATTGATTTATGCTTTTGGAAAACGACGACAATGGACTTAAATCATGAAAAAAGATTTTCCTTATACCTCGAACAAGTGTTGTTTGACTTATATTTACCGTTATATGTACAACTGGAATTCCCTTAGCTTTCTCTTCTTTAGTATGAAAGGCACATAATTCTGACCTTTTGATCGCTTTTAAATGCTGGAGAGCTGGCCCTCCAGTATATCGTTGCAAAGTGGTATCCAGGCATGTGAACTCTAGCTGCAAATAGCCTATTCAAAGTTAAAATAACGGCATATTTGAGGCACCCACTCCACCCAACCGACCAAAAATGAAGCTTTCCTTCTGCTAGCCTGCGTAGCAAGCGTTTCCGTGGGGGACATGATGACTTTTAATATTTTGGCCGCGCGGAAAGTGGGGCAAGACAATTTTTTTCGCGCTCACCCTATTCTCGCGCGAGCGGCCAGAAAAATGAATTCGCTTCTTGCCCGCTGGAAACGGTTGCTACGCGGGCTATCTTTCTGGATATTACGATAGATTTTACCTTCTTCTACATTTCGGATACTTTCTCTAAAACAATTTATTTCATAATGAAAAAAAATTGATTTCTTAGATCCGGGGAAAAGCCGGCCGATAAAAACAACGTCATTGGTCCAGTAATTTTATAATATTGGACAGATGATGTCACGTGTCAACGAATAACGTCACGTTGCAGCTTCAGAGGTAATGGAGAAAAGTCGTGTAATATTTTAACGTAGTCTTCAAGTAAAAGAGTTTTAAAGAAGCAACAATTAACAGCAAAGAAATTGCCATCCGTAGATTTACAAAGACGCGTGAAAAGGATCGAAGGAGAACTGCACTAAAAGAACTGAGTTGAGAATAAAAGATCTCTTTTGAGAGAGCGATAAGAAAGCATAATGAGGAGATGAAGTGAGGACACTATATGCAGATCTCGAAGGGTCATATATAACCCTTGGCTGCAAGTTCGTTCCCAGGAACCTTCCCAGGACCTCTCCCTTGACTTGTGGGCTGAACCAAGGAGAGGTCCTGGGAACGAGGTTGCCTTGGCAACACTTTTCGTGTTTTGCATAATTCCTCTTTCCATGCTCAACGTCTTGCAATAATTCTAAAAGTGTCAAAATACTCATTTTTTCAAACTTTCGCATACTCACCCCGAAAAGCGTCGAACCTGGAACTTCACAAAATTGCCATCGAAACTTGCAGGACTTTCAAGGTCGTTGGTAATTTCAATCCATTTCTTGCTTTCTTCATCGGAGCTTAGAAAAAATATCCTGACTCGACAAACTGAAGGGTCAGGAATATACTCAGGATCACGTTGATGAGAAATTGGCAACTGAATTGTAACAGGCTTCAAAAATTCGGCACTCGGAGATCCCAAAATACGTAATATTGGTCCCGAGCACAAATCGACACCATCGAATTCATCCTGAAGAACTTCTTGCACCTGAAAAAGAGAGAGAACAATGCCAGAATAGCAATTACATTTGCTTTACTATAGTTTTTTGCTTGGAAAAAGCTGGTCTTTTCACAGCATTTTTCTGCTACGTACGTAGGTTGAAGGGAACGGATGACTAACATTTGCTGAACATTAAACTATTTACTCAAATTAATCCTGTCGTTTGAATTCTGTTCTGAAGAATCTGAGTTAAAGATCTTACTTCTTGTCAAGAACATCGCACAAATGAGAAATCTGAGAAATGGTTTTATGGCTTTGGTTTACAAAACCGTCTAATATCCGCAGTCACGATGGACGACCTTCGTGTATTCTCCATCATGAATTATTGACCACTCGCCATAAGGGATTTTCAGGGCCAATAACACACAACAGAACACAACAACAACAGCAACAACTGTTAAGAATCCCAACTGGCCGGAGGCAAACCAGTTGGTTATTTACACGTGCAGCCAGGAAGTTGAACTAGGGACTACCAGGAAGAAATTCAATGAGAGGTCAGAAGGGGTCTTGAACCCGGATCTCCCGATCACAAGGCACGCGCCCTAACCACTGGGCCACAATGCCAGATAAATGCAGTATAAAGATGTCATAACCCACCTTAAGTTTCAAAGGAAGCTTTGTTTTGTTTGGTACGGCTTTTTGAGGAACTGCGATCGTCACGTCTGGATAATCAGGGTGAATGAATGTGCCGCCTTTGACAGTGATAGTGTATGCAGGAGATAACTTCAGACGACAAACCACAGCGTACGTAGAACATTCTGTGATGTCAGCTTGCACCACAGGAAAAGAGAAATCTGGAATGTCGTTTGGAGATGGGTAATCATCAACAATATCTGCAATTATATGCGTTGTTTTATTACAGGTGTTTCTGACGATCAAGTAATAATAATAATAATAATAATAATAATAATAATAATAATAATAATAATAATAATAATTCTTTTTATAATTTTAATCTTAATAGGAATTTTTTAATATCCACTCCTACTTAAGAAAAAACAAATGACATACCTTAATTAAGCTCTATTGTTATTATTAAAAATAAAAAATAAAACTTTGTAGCAAATATACCATACTCAGGACTTAATAAACCATTACTCATTTCCCTGCAAAAAACCTTAATTAAAAATCTCCAAGCGATAATTTCACTTAACATATCACTTCTGGAAAATAAAAAAGTTTTCAAAGCTTTAACTGTAGCTGGTCGTTTATCAAATTTTAGTCATTGACAACAAACACAGGGTTCGCACACTTTTTCAGAGCAAAAATTCAAGGACTTTTCAAGGACTTTCAAGGGCCAAATTTTGAAATTTCAACGACCTCTTTTTTATTTACGTCGATGAATTTACCCATAGAAATGGTCTGACAGTACAGTTCTTCCTCATTTTCCGTAACGTACATGCGTGAAAATAATGCAAAGGCACTGGTAACCATTCTCGACCCCACAGCTCGTCGCGTTTCTATGACATGACTTGAGTGGCTGATTATTTTCACTGAAGATCTCAAAGATAAAAAATGCGGGTCAGAAAAAAATTCAAGGTCTTTCAAGGACCAGCAATTAAGAGCACAGATTTTCAAGGATTTTCAAGGCCTTGAAAATGCACTCTCAAAATTCAAGGGTTTTCAAGGGTTTTCAAGACGCGTACGAACCCGGCAAACAAATATTATACAATCACAAGAAGTAAGATCTTTTACTCAGTTTCTTCAGAACAGAATTCAAATGACAGATTAATAATGATAATGATAATGATAATGATAATGATAATGATAATGATAATGATAATGATAATGATAATGATAATGATAATGATAATGATAATGATAATGATAATGATAATGATAATGATAATGATAATAATAATAATAATAATAATAGTAACGACTTTATTTAACGAGGCTAACATATTTACTGGTGACCCAGTAGTTTTCAATATGGGCCTCAATCCGATCGAATAATCCAGATCCGAGTTTCAAGAAACCAATGTGCGCGTGGTGGAAAAAACAAGCCTATAATTGACTTTTTTGTTATGGTAAATAGCTGCAAGAATTTGCATTAGAAATCTTTGGGTTTTTTCTATATATGTTTGTTTTTAACCCGACGCGTGCATGTTGTTTGAAACTCTGAACTCGCTTATTGGAATTTAGAAATGTTGGACCAGAGTAAGGAACCAACAACAAACTTTACACACGTAAGGCCACGAGTCCGCAATCGAACCCGGGCCACATTGGGTTAGAGAGCAATCAACACAACACCATCCCTTCTCCAACAGATGCGCTCATTTAGCTAACGCTAATGATCCAAGAAAAAAAAAACGTTACCCGACAGGCATCGAAAGTCCTCACTACCGTCTACGTCCTCCCATTCATTGGTTTCCGCATCGATCAGCCTTTTAATTACCAGTTCGTATCCTTTTAGGTCTGGAGCACTGTGTGAAAGAGCCAGTTTCACTTCGTTGTTGAATTCAAAAGCTCCGGCATCCGTGTTGGCATATATTCCAATCACATTGCTCACGACGGCTTCGTGCTCCGCGAGAGGTGGTGAAAGGGCGTTACATTTCCATCTGTGGACCATTATTGGAGTGGGCTCAGATACAGCATCTGGAGGAAATGTAAGGTGAACGGCCCCAAGTTTAAGATCCAAGTGGATACCCTCGCTAGTCACTGTTCCTCTACAAAATAAGATAATATTATTGTGTAATGTTGTATTTACAGCGCTTAGTATGCATGACATAGGTCTACAAAAATGGAGAAGAATGGTGCCGTTTCACTTCTTTGATGGTTTGGGAGTAACATCACTAAATACACTTACTTGTATTATTCTGCATTCGTTCGCAACGAACATATGGCTTTCGTCATACCATGATTAACAAAAACGTTGACAATCGGGTAGAACTGCCTTGCCTTGTTCGGGTAGAAATGACTTTGCCAATCGGTGCTCAACTGCACCTCGACAAAGGCGTTTCTACCGAAACGTCGACTGAAAACATGCACAGCGTTAATTCATGATACTGTCTTCGTTTATGTCAATCTCCTTTTATCGCTGCACACGGTTACCATTATGCCATCTCTATTTGTCTATGACCCGAGGGGGACACAGTCTTTAATTTTTCTTTCCTCCTTGTCCTAATTCGCTCAACTGAACTTATTCTTTTTATTTTGATTTATTTATTTATTTACTTACTTAATTACTTAATTATTTATTCATACTTATCAGCATGTTGCCGTATGTAAAGTAAAATACAAAACCTCGCTTCCACAAGGCTTTCGCTTATGGTATCTGGACTCCCAAAGTCTTAAAAATAGCTCTAGGAAGCCAGAAAGCTGCGTAAAATTGTAACCCGGGCTCTCTTTGGAATAAACAATCCACTGGTTAAGATCCGGAATAAGAACCCGAGGTCCTAAATGATTGGATCCCTGGCCGGGATTCTTGGATCTTGGGATCCTGGGACTACGGCAACGGTGGCAAAAGAAGAATTCTTTATACTGAGATTTGTTTTCGCTCTTTAGACAAGCGTAAGTCCATAGAACATACGCAAACTCGGAATCAACTTAACGAGTCTCCCTGTGTTTCTTGAGCATATGCTCGCGTGGCTAGGACTGAAAAATCAGCCCTAAGACCGCATTGATTCAGCAACGTAACCACTCACTCGTATATTTGTGTCTTAATTGGGTCTTCCTCGACTGATTCTTCTGGCTGCTCCAGATGTAGTTCGTGGTGTTGCAGTGGGAAATCTTCCACTACCACCTGAATCACCCCTTCGCCAATATCACCACCATTGTTGTCGCCAATGTTAACTTCCTGCTCGTGGTGCTCTTGTCCTAGTGTGTCAATCCCCTCTGCTTCAAGAGCTACTTCATCTTCATTTCCGCCATGGTCTTTCTCCTCGTCCCCCTCTTGCTTGTTCCCTTCCCCTTCCTCCGCCTTCCCTTCTTCACCACTAACGTCATCATCATCATCATCGTCATCGTCAACACCAGCAACAGCAATAGCAGTGTCGATGTCGCTGTCATCGCTTATATCGTCGTCGTTGTCATGACTCGATGCTAGTAAAACAGAAGGTAAACTACTTCTTAACCTTTGTGGTAAATATTCTCACGACCACGGTAATAGATTGTGAAATGTACAAATACTACATTACGGAGCGCAAACAAAACGCACCGGTGGCTCAGTACGTTGGTTGAGCACCGGGCTGCCATGCGGGAGGTCGTGAGTTCGACTCCAGCCGGACCAACACTCAGGGTCTTTAAATAACTGAGGAGAAAGTGCTGCCTTTGTAATTACACCCTCAAATGCTTACACTTTGAAGTCTTCTCGGATAAGGACGATAAGCCGTAGGCTCTGTCTCACAACACATCAATGGTCATAGCCATGTGGGACGTAAAAGATCCCACACACACTATTCGGAAAGAGTAGGGCATGGAGTTCCCGGTGTTGTGGTCTGTCATCTGTGCTCTATCATGGTTGGCAGGGTAAATGCTACACAAAGCTACTCTAAAATCCGAGGGTAAATAGAGATATGATGTGACATATGATATGATATGATATGATATGATATGACATGACATATGATGATCTGAGTTGTTTATGGCAAATTAGGGAGACACAAGTGCGATATGAGTTCGTTTTGGGAGCGTATCAAAATAATTTTCAAGTGATCAGCTAGTGCATGATACAGCATCTGTTGATGCATACGCGGTTAACGCGAGACTGCTAGCAGTCCTTGAATGTAAGTCGAGATGCACGTGTTTTGAGTCAATTGCGTGTTGACGTCACGCAACCGAAAGAGGAGATTGCGAGGGGAACCCCCTCGGGGCTCTCTCGGCTGTTTCTTTCGATTGCGTGACAAAAAAAAACAATTGACTGAACAAGCCCGCGGCTCGAGTGACATAGAAGGGACCGTGTGCTTCGACCATCTTTGCTAAAAATGCCTGCATACCTGCTGATCCAAACGGAAAAACAGACGACCAAACAGATTGTCCTTTCGAGGCTGCCTATGAATGGAAATAAAATAAAGAATATGTTACCTAGGTCATGGTAACTCGTTTTCTATATGCAACTATCCCTACACTCTACGTGTTGCAATTAAATGAAAAAAAAATCCCTTGAGTCCAGATAAGGACCTGCCATAAGGTATGAGAAGAATAGATTTGACGATATGGTTAACACGAGGCGAAAGTCTAAGATTATGTATACAATGTATTTTAGAAATTGGTCACTCATGAAGTGAATACACGAATAGCTGGGATTCTCCAAGCAAGTGTGTCACTGATGGGAGGCAGTGTGGCCCAGTGGTTAGGGCGCTTACCTTGAGATCCGGGGATCCAGGGTTCAAGAACTTTCTGACCAATCAATGAATTTGTTCAGTTTCTGGTGGTCTCGGGTTCAACTTCTTGGCTCCACTTGTGCATAGACAACTGGTTTACCTCCAGCCAGTTGGAATGCTTAACAGTTGTTGTTGTTGTTGTTGTTGTTGTTGTTGTTGTTAAAATTCTGTCGTTTCGTGCACTGTGTTTCAATGGCCCGGAAAAGCCTCTAAGTGGAGTGGTCAATTAAGTAAGTAAGTATGTATGTATGGAACTATGCCCACACTACAAATTCGATGTCTCCATCTTCTGTGATCCATTTTCTGACATAACATGGAAAAGGACTGTGTACGTTTAAGAGAACAAGCCGAAAGGCAAGGAAAAGGATAACCTGTCCTTGGGCCGATCAGAGCATGCAGAACAAAAACATCCCCTAATACGAACTCCCTCGCCAATGAAGTTCTCTTTCACTGATGTCTCATTTTTTACCGCAGTTATCAACCGCTATAAAGGCGCATGCGGTAACTGAATCTAAATTGCCGCTTTTCCATTCAGCAAGAGTTCATCACCCAAGAGTAAGAATGTGGTATCAGGGTTGTCCCCATCAGCGTCAGAAAAATGTCAAGTTTTAAACCAAGTTTTGCTGGAAAACAAACAATTGATGGTTTGCATCGGACGTAACGGCGGCCATCATGGTTTACAGAACAATGCACTAAAGTGACTTTTGGCAATTTGACTCTATATGCAAAACTTGTGGGACCATTTTCTTTTGTTTTGTACACAAACATGGCCCGGCGTCTCTTCATGTGGATTCACATTTGAATAATGTGAAAATACCCGTAAGAAAACGTTTTATTCCCATGCAAAGGTTTTGAATTGGATACCACATTGAGCTAGCCGATTAGGTATATTAATTGTTTTTATTTTCGAACCCGCAAAATATTGTTTAAAAATAGACACGTTTCTGACGCTGATGGGGATTAGACCAGTTTGGTAAATCTTATTCTTGGTTGATGGACTCTTCCATTCACCTAATACGCAACCGTCCGCTCCATTGCCCGCTAGAGATCTAAAACATGTAAATGGTCAACTAAAGCCGTGTTCACACTCAACGTTGATTATGATCAACTGAAGTATATATCAGGCTATCATACTCCATTCAATTTTATTCAATTATGGTTCTGTTCACATCTGCGAAAATTCAAATGCAAGTGTGAGACAAAATGGCGCCGTATCGCGTGGCTGCCATGATTATCATCACCATCATGTGCTTGAGGCGAGAAGAGAACGCAGGATAGCTTCCGAAAATAGAAGAAGACAAATCCAAACCTTCGCTCTATAAAGCGATTAGAAGTTTCGTCTGTTCATACCACCACGTGCTTGCCATTCTATTCAATTACGCATTGTAATTACTTCAAACAACCCCTTTGAGGTTGTTTGAAGTAATTATAATCCAGTTATAATCAGGGACTGCAATTAGTTGATGTGAACCCATTTCATATTTAATTCGATTATAATTCGATCGGACACGGCTTAAGGCATGATATTACAGTGAACAACGTTACTTAAATTCCTATATTTCTCTAAAAGTGTAATGTCTCAGGCGTTTTTCTAAGGACAACAATCGTTGTTCCTCACAACTATAAACAACAAATCGATTTTCCAACAAACTAATTACATTTGAAGTGCGGGTTATCGAACAAGAGAGAATGGATCCTCGCACTTTTCTGCACAATTTACGCAATTGTTTCTTCTAGACACCTGAAAATTCACGTGGCTTCAACGGAAGACCTTTGACAGCAATGACCAGAACCAGGTTGCTGACCAGCGGTTTTCGTTAAAACAATGGTTTTCTGGGGGTGCTCAGCCTCGCGGGCTCAGAAAACCTGGTTGTAGTCATTGTTATTTAAGGTTTTTCGGCTTTCAACAGGATTCAAACCCATCATGACCTCGACAATGCTGGTTCAACGCTCTACTAATGAAGCTATGAAGCCACTCATAACC
>OX421453.1:34226586-34246586 GCA_949126865.1 Montipora capitata | reverse complement strand
ACGGAGCCTGAAAAGAGACAAACAAGCAAGTGAAAGTGTTACATGTAACTCTAACTAGAAAAAAACGACTCGTTTTCTACATCCTAATCAAACAACAGAGCTTGTCAAGGTTTTTGACGCCATATTGGTAGGGGATGGCGGGGGGGGGGAGGTCGGGGGTGCAAACACGGCTTAAATTACAGTGAATGTATGGAAATTTTGCCGACTTTGAACCATTATAAATTCTTTAAGGTCTGACGGTTGTGGATAACGAAAATACCTCTCAAAAAGTACTTCTATTGAGATTATTTTCGTGAAGTATGGCGATCAGAATCAAACTGTAACTACCGTAAACGAAGTTTGTAAATTTCATATAAACCGTTGTAATCAAAAATATGTCAATTCCCGCAAAATTTGAGGCGACATGAGGAGATTTGTAATATTCAATTTTCAGACATTGCGCCTTGTGCAATGTCCTACGTTTTGGTTGAGTGAACGATTTTAATAAAATGACTAAAAATGTTTTCATTTTTTGAAATTTGCCGCTTTGTAGCGGAGTTATAGAGGTTTGAATTCGGCCAAAATCCCATACATTCACCTGTAATTTAAGCTGCGTTTGCCTTCCCCCACCCCCCGCCCCCAACCAATATGGAGTCAGAAACCGTGAAAAGGTCTATCAACATTACATTCTCAGTAATCACAGTGCATCGAGATCGGGCTGAAGTTCTTTCTCAATTCTCTCTCTCTCTCTCTCTCTCTCTCTCTCCGAGCTATTTTCTACATTTCAATGGATGTACGGGACGGTACTCGGCATGCAGTTCTTCTAAAGACATCCAGGGAAGGTATTAAGTTGGTCACAGTAAAGTATTTCAGTTAACTTGCTGTGATTTTCATAATGCTGCGGAATCTCATCTTCAAGCGCCACCGCCCAAACTCTTTTTTGACTTCCATCAATCAAACCTCCGACGCTAAGCCGAGAGTTGACCTGGTAGATAGTAGATAGTTTTCAATCACGTGATGAGATGGCCATGTTGCTGCACAAAACAATAGCAAATTATGGTTCATATTTTGCATTACAGTAGAATCAAATTCCCAAAAGACTTTTTTTCTCTATTGTTCTGTGCACCAACATGGCGGCGATGACGTCAGGTGAAAATACAACCAATCAGCATCTTTGGTTTCCACGGTACATAGGAACTCGACGCCGATGGAAAGCGATGGAACTTGTACGAATATTTTTACTGAAGAACCTCATTATAATACACCTTATTCCAAAATGGCCGCCATTTAAATATTCTTTTGTTTTTATTCAAATAAGCCCTTGATGCCTCGTTCTTAAGCTTAAAATTCAAAAGAATATTATTTTATCTTGAACGAGGCAACAAGGGCCAATTTGTATGCGCATAAATCAGCGGCCATTTTGGAATAAGCAGTGTATGGTATTCAAGCTGTGAACTAAACAAAAAGTCCAATCCACTTTCCGGAGGAGGAGGAGTCGATCTTCTCGTCTATGTTCAGAAATTTGTCCTCCTCATCATTATCATCAACGTCATCGTCAACTTCATCATCATCATCACCATCTTCATCATCATCGTCATCATCATCAACGATAACGTCATCGTCATCATCACCATCTTCATCATCATCGTCACCATCATCAACGTCACCATCATCAACATCAACGTCATCGTCAACGTCATCATCATCATCTTTATCATCATCGTCAACGTCATCATCATCGTCATCATCATCATCCTTATTTTCATAATAATTTTAATTATAAAGTCTTCTTACCTTCCTTCCCATCTTCGTCTGGCTTATCAGCCCACGAGTTGAAAATTCTTCTTCTTTGGTTTCCATCGAGCATCGCCTCAAACACATAACATATCATGACACTTTCGCGATGTTCCTTCGAAATGAGCAGAGAGTCCGACTTCAACGAAATGTCCAAAGCAAGTTCTAAGTTTTGTTTTTCGACGTCAAAGCTCTCAGAAGCTTTCACGTAATCTTTGTCCAAAAGGGCTGCAACGTCCTTCAGCTTAGAAATAAAGTGTTTAGAAAAGTTGCCCTTCGCCTTCTGAAGAACTTTAGAAAGTGCCTTGTTGTTGAGGCCGACATTTTTCAGAAAGTTTCGCATCAAAGGATGGATGTCGTAAAAGAGTTCTTTCTCCTCGGTGACAGAGATCACCTTGCTATTTCTCATTCCTTCTAAGCGAATGGCTGCTTCCGATGGTTCCACATCCAGAATCTTGGCTGCTGTTTCCTCGGTAAATGGCCGGCAAAACAAAGACACGGAAACGGCTGATTCTTTGAGTGTGTTACTTGGAAGGAAGTGGAAAATCTTCCTGAGGCAAGATAACTGTACCTCGTCTATTCCCTCCTCCTTAATATCAAATTTCTCTTTTTCCTCATTGGCTTCGGAAGTTGATTCCGATTCTTGCGGTTGCACACCAAGTTCCTCTTCAATTGTCCCAAGGAGTCTCGAGGCATCTGCTATCTCCTGCCTCAATATAGCCGCCATACCGTTCAGCAACAATGGCTTTCCTCTGCACATATTCACAAGTCTGTCTCGCTGGCCAATGGGAATTTCAGACAGTCCTTTTTGACTTTGAAGGAGCTCATCACTGGATTCCTTCTCTAACGCTCTAACTTCTTGATTTTGAACTTTAGGAAATATGCTTTGACTGAATTCGCTCCTAGATGTCAACAAAATCTTCAATTTACCTTTATCTCTTTGCGGATCAGATGGTGCACCAAGAAGTCGATCTAAAAAATTGGCAAACCTTACGTTAGACTCGTTTTCTCCCGCCATAAAGTCATCGGCATTATCTAAAAAAAGAAGGATATCGGTGTCACACTTATGCTTGACTTGTTCCATTTTAGCGATGACTGTATTCACTTCGTAACTCAATTCCACTTGCCCAGCTCGTTCTGATAGTGCGAGGAAAACTTGGAGATGAAGGTCTTCCATTTTGTCAACTTCTCTCAAGTCAACTTTGAATTTAGTGCCATCCCATTGGGTAAACGCTTCTGTAGCAAGTCTGGTCTTTCCCACACCGCTGGATCCGTACAAATTTATGACGGTTGATCCGCTTGTTGTTAGCATGGATACGACATTCCTCAAGTCACGATTTCTCCCCGTTAATTCGCTCTTTCTTGGTTCCTGAGTCAAGCGGGATCCCTTAAAATCATCAATTTTTTCCTGGATCGTCGCTTTCTTGGATGTATGTGGAGTGACAACAAACTTTTCTAACAACGTCAGATTGTCTTCCGAAACGACTCCCTGATGTACAAATAAATGCAGACACGAGTACAGATCCTGGTCGTCCTTTGAATTAAATTTTCCCTCGAAATTAGTTTTGATAGACGACACAGCGTGTTTTAGCTCATCCGGACTCAAATTAGCAGTAACATCCTTGAAAAGTTTGTCGAATTGGGGAGAAATCTCTTGAGGCACCACAGTTATCCCGACGGCCGCCATTTTCCACGCTTTGATCCGTGACATGTGGTTGCAAAGCATCAAATTATGCGGAAAGTGAATATGTTGTCACGAATGTCGGATGCACAGCTGATGTCGCCTTCAACGTGACATCAACAAAGGGAAAGAATCTTGAAAAATTATATACACTGCCTTTCCATTAGGATGGCTTGAGGTCAGACGTACTTGTACAGGAAACGAGTGTTACAGTATGACGTCCTTGGCCCGCGACTTTTCCGAACATGATGTTATATTTCCTCGTTAACTAAAATACCACCCAAAACAAATGTTGTCCGATGATTTCTTGATTATTCTTCTTTCACATGACGAAATTTCAGCTTTCCTGCTATCGGTGATTGTGCGGAATTCAAGTTTGTTGACAGGCGTGTTAATTTGTCTTTCTAGAAGTCTCTACTTTGGTGGCTCCGTAACTTACAGGGTCATGTTTACTTGGCTTGTGTAGAGATAAAACGCAACGGGAACACGTGTCTTTTTGCTGAACAGATTTACAGATAAACTAATTTCTGCCGTTGGAAACGAATGTTCTACAGAGTTTTAAACTTTT
Source organism: Montipora capitata (assembly GCA_949126865.1). Lineage (NCBI taxonomy): Eukaryota > Metazoa > Cnidaria > Anthozoa > Scleractinia > Acroporidae > Montipora > Montipora capitata. The sequence goes on along the minus strand of OX421453.1, from coordinate 34,242,564 downwards.
GTTTTATCGACTCTTGAAAAATGTCAACAATTTTCGCATAGGGATCCTTGGTCCGCGACTTATACTCAGTTCTGACCCCAGAGAACTTAAATCTCGTAAAGCAGATAAAGAAAACCTTCGATAAATGAAAAAAGGTCTTTGCTTTAACTGAATATTTTCAAAATCTTCTTTATACATGTTAACGAACGGGTTACCTTCTTTTGTATGTCTCGAATGCCTATACGGTCTTATAATGGAGCGTGAGTTGGGAGACCGTCACGCAACTGAATAAAAGCAGATTCTATACTCACAACGACATCCAATGCGACTGTAGCTGAGATATATCAAGGATAATAAAGAATTAATAAATTTTCATGTGCGTACAGAAATTATCGGGATTCACAGGTCTTTTTTTGGGGGGCGGGGGGGACTGCTTACATGATTCGCGGACGAAGGGCTCGTGTTTACGTTCACCTTTTTTCGAATTACAAGAAAAATATTTCAGTTTAGAACTTGCCAATTTAATATTATCGCAAGAAACGAAAACTCTATCTTCAGGGAAAATTTCAGTTCGTGGCATTTTGATTCAGGTAAGATATTCAAGATTATCCGTTTTTTCTCGCGGACCACGGATGTCTTATCTGGCAGGCGTTTTACGAGAGATGAGCCTTTTTTACGGGCTAAATTTAAAGGCATAATTTTGTTTGGCCACATGTTGTCATTGAAAATAGTTGACAATGAGAGTTCTTGTAAAGGGCAACAAAGTCCGAGACAGAGTTTCATGGATAACAACGAGGCCAAAGAATTGTGGGGTGAAACGTCGGGAAGCGTCGACTTACCCGGTAGGGAGTTGGCTAGGGTTTCATGTTAACCCACAATACCATTGGTACAGTGGTCTTGGTAATCACATATCTATTACCAAAAATAAACCGCCACTGTATTACTGTGCACGTCTCAAGAGACCAAAACAAAGTTCAAGAGACTTTGGAGCATTTTTCAAATGACTGTTGAAAGCAATTACGCAATTGCAATTGCTAGGTTAAGTGATTAGTTCAACGCCAGTTTATCAGCCAATGAGACTGAAAGAAAACCAAAACCAATCGCCACTTGCACACGCGACTTTTCCCGCGCTTTGGTATCACTTTGGTATTTGTGTTATGACACTCAATTGAAAGCCGCTCTAACAGTCATTTGCTATAATTGCAAATATAATAGAGCGAGTTTCAATCGAGTGTCGTAAAACCAACACCAAAGTAATTACTTTGGCTAATTAAAAAGGACGGAAACAATCCAGTAAACCAATCAAAACTCGAAGTAATTACAAGTAGCCGACACAAAGCGCGGGAAAATGTGCACGCGAGCCACGATTGGCTTTAGTTTTACTTCTGATTGGTTGAAAAAAGGGCGCGAGAACTTTGCACCAATCACTGAGTGAAGTACCGGTAATGCAAAACCAACGCAATTCGCTAATTACTTTCGACACTCAATTGAAAACCGCTCTACAGCAGTCTGCCAAAGAAATTGTGGGACTGTGACAATTTTATTCAATTTTTGAAATTAGAAGGTATCATACATTGTGATCTTATCTTATTGAATTAAGTGCAAATGTTTATTCACTATTCTTTGTTCTGGAGAAAATTATAAACTCAGTAAGACTGATAAAAGAAAGGCAAAGAAACCATATAATTAGAATAATTATTTGCTGATAATTATTATTATCATGCACGGTGGCTATTTTTTAAATACTTATGACATTTTTCTTCCATCCTCGGTTTTCTTTTTCCCTGTGACTAATATTATTTGTAAACAATCACAGCAAATATCACTGTGACAACTATTAAGAGATATTTCCTTCTTAATATAATATTTTTGTGAGCCTATTATACTATTAACGAGGGCTAATCAATACATATCATAAGAATATATAGATGTCTAATTTGTATAGGGAAGATCAAATCTCTAATTTTTGGTTCATAATCAGAATAGAATGACAGTGTCCTTGTTGTCTTTTACAGCAATAGAAGTGTCCCAGTGATAGTCCCTACTTCTGACGATGAACCAAAAAGCCCGATGACTGTCAGTGAGCCAGCAGCCACCTAAAAAGAAGGAAGCAGACAAATTAGTATTTTGTTTATTTATCTTTAACTTTATATTGGAACACATAGCTTTCTGAACACACCCATAGGATACGTACACAAAATTTTAATATTATCATCACAGACAAGCAGCAGTGATACAGAAAAATTACAGTTGAACATCGATTATCCAGACTTTTTCTTTGGTCGCAATTTTTTTGGTGAATAGTAATTAGTAAAGATGAAGATCTGTGGGAGTGATTTTTCGTCCAACAAAGCATTGAACGATCCATGTTTCCTTAATTGTTTCCTTCTGAAACTTGTCGTTCGTGATGAAATGTACTCCACAAAATTCTGCTTGGCTCAGAGTTGTTTTGTAGTGGGCCTGCTATTTCTTCTTTAAGACAAAGCAACTTGCTTCAGCATTTTCAGTGAACCTATGATGTCATGGTCATAGGTTTGAATCCCGTAGAAGCTGCCAGAATTTTTCAGGTGTCTACAATAGACAATATTATTGTCCAGAGATGTGTAAGAGTGAGGATGACTTCAATATTTTGTAAGATATAGTTTGATAATAGACCATTTTACAGTTCTAGCTAAGTTACCTGGCCTACGAATGGAAGCGAGGCTACCGGTGACCCTGTTTTGATACAAACCTCCGTGCTTTTGTAATGTTAATATGGACTAATTAGAATTACAACAACACAATTTACATGATAAAAGCAGTCGGGGCTGTATCAATGCAAGGTCACCGGCAGCCTCGCAGCCATTCATAGGCTAGGTCGCAGAGCAAACAACTGTAAAATGGCCTATTATGTACTACACGTACTTGTGTCTTTCCAGCATCATGAACAAGGTAATATGGTATGTGTGCCTTTTGTGCTAGATCCTCCAGATCAAACAGATGAGCTGAGTTATTACCTTTTAACACAATTTTTGTACCACTGGAAAAAAATTTAATACAAAAGTTTTCATTGTTCAGTGTTCTGTTTTTTACGTAACGCTGTCTCTATAGACCTAATCGGCTAACTCAATGTTGTACCCAATTCAAATCTCCCAGGATTAAGATTCTTTGTGTATTGTAGTAACATGATAATGTAGCATTCATATTTAAATGATATGGAAATACCTGGAAATACCTGGAACAAAACGTTTTATTCTCAAAGGGTTTGAATTGAGTTAGCCGATTAGGTCTACTCTTACTGATTGTATAAAGTCTTACTGGTTTGGGTGGATTAGTTTGAGGAATGATTTGTTAAGGTGGTTATGCACCTGTAGCAATACAAGGTACTCCTGCACCGTACTGAGATAGAATCCACCATCGAATTGAACATAATAATTTTTTAAACACATACTCACAAGATTCACTAATGAGTCCTTCTAATGAGATTCATAATATATCTTGAGTATTATTTCTAGTGCAGAAATACATATTGTACATATTTAATTGACCACTCCCCATAGAGGCTTTTCAGAGCCAATAAAACACAATCAATGAAACAACAGCAACTGTTAAGAATCCCAACTGGTCAGATGTTTCCCTTTACAAGTGCAGCCAAGAGGTTGAACCAGGAACTACCAGGTACAAATTCAATGAGCGGTCAGAACTGGTCTTGAACCCATGATTTCCGTATCTCAAAGCAAGTGCCCTAACCACTGGGTCACACTGCCTGGGCTCAAACCAGGAATGAAAAGTTGTTGATGGGTTTAATTCCCAGTCAAGTCAGAGCTTTCCTCTTTCTACAACTGTACTTGTGGGCCCATTGCCATTACCATGGCTATTTGCACGTATATTTCTTAACATTGCCAACCTACATTAATTATTAATTAATAGAAACCAAGAACAACCCAACAGAAGAAAATCAATCAACATTAATTAGTGATATTATTATTTAGTTAATTATCAATTAAAGCATTATCAATTAATTATTACTAAATGCTGATTGATTTTAGAAGAAATAACTCGACAGTGATTATTCATTAATTTAATTAAAACTTAATAATTTATGTTAACTGAGTTTCCTGTATAATTATGACGAGTATTCAATGACAATCCGATGAAAGAGTTTTAACCAGATTTGGTCAAAGATTACACTGAAACAAACTGTCATTCAGTAAAGCAGCTCTGCCATTAACTGTTATCTTTTATTGAGAAAATAATTCTACATGTACATGATCCACACTTTTCCATTTATATGTACTGTATGGTGATAATTTCATGTACCATAAACTTTTTTAATTTATTTATTTTACATATATATTTTTATATACACTTTATTAATTCTCAAAACACAACATACATTGAAAGGCTACATTTAGATACAAACGTTTTACCTACAATAACATTGACGTTTTCTATTTACTACATCACGTACATTCATACCTACATATTCTAGGTAGGAATGTACCATAAACTGGAACTGTGGATATAAAATAAAATATTTGAAAATCTTTAGAGGAATCCCTATCGTGATATTTTTTTAAGGTTGTAGCAGTCCCTGACGTGTCTATGTTTGGGTTACTGTACAACCGGCAGTAAGGACTCACCCAAAATCCTCCCACTGTGACACCATGTAGTCATATTTCTCAGGTTTTGATGTCAAGATCTTATACAGGCCTACAGCAGCATGGCCCACCTGTGCAGCAATCTTGCCAAGTCCCATTTGAAGTTCTGTATTCACCACAAACACCATCTTGTAAGGACTCTTGATAGTCATTTCATCTAAAGGGAACGAGCGTTCAAAAGCATGCGCTTCCAATGCTGGGAAGCTATCTGACTGTTGACAGAATGAACTGATGTTCAATGCAACTTGTTTAACTTATAACCATAAAACATTTATTTTAGAGATACTCTGTGCAAGGGGCATGTACAGCACCAAAAATAAAGGCATTCTTCAAATGTTGATTTGCACACAATTTATTAATTTGGCTCCACTTTCAATCTCAAAATAATATTTACCTGTCAACAGCACGACTCAATTAAAGTATATATATGACAGATTTTTCTCTCTTTTCTCAATCAAAATATCATGGTTTTCTGAGAAAAAAAAAATTCATTCCATACCAATTTTCCTTCTGTGACCCTTAGCCTTTTGAAAATAGAATTTTCACTTCTGGTAGGGTACATTAACCTACACGAGCAAGGAGACTGGGTATAGCAGAACGGTGATGTCAAAACAAGAACACAGAGAATTTTAGGGATAAAAATTTTGTTCTTTCGTCATATTTCATTATTGGAACCTTGGAAATACAACGTATCTCAGAAGCAGTTTCAGCAGCTTCTGAATTTAATAAAGAAAAAAGAAAATACGGGCCCTGGAAAATTTATGGTGAATGTGAAAAGATAAAATGGCCGGTGTTTCAAGTGTTAGCCCTTCACCTTCATCTATGTTAAACTGAGATGAAAGGTACACACACCTTAAATGGCTCATCTAAGTCAGGTAGTTCTTGATTATCCAACACCCAGCTAGCTGCAGCATCTACTGAGCTATTGTCAGTCATAAAGAGAGCCTGTAAGTGTTAAAGACTGTTCAATATTCACGACAAATAGACAACCAAATGGATTCAAACAAGTCAGAACAAGTTGAAAAAATTAATCAACTTAATTTGGCAGAAGGCATTTAAGCCATTTTCTCAATTATTCTGGTCCCAGGGCTGTCAGCAAGAGGATTTGAACCATTAAGAAAATGTCAAAGGCCACTGTACATTTGGGATTTGCTTGAAAACAATGAAATTGGTTTAATTTGACTTGTGATAAAAATAATTGCCAGTAAATTGCATGTATCAAACAAATTCTCAAAAGAAGGAAATAAAATGGAACAAGAGAATTGAGAACTTGAGATTTCATGTAAAGAGTGCTACAAGTTGCAAAAATAGTGGAGACACTTCGCCTTCTTGGGGCATTATAAATTAACCTATTACCTCTCAACACATTTTAAATACACCTTACGATTGCCTTATCAGGATAGAATCAACTTTCCCAACGAATTTGTACAGTACATGCTGTACTTCTGTGTAACGCTAGACTTGTCGGAAGTTCTTATGCATACACACATACATGAGGGGGTTTTCAGGGCCCATGAACGAAATCAACGAAACTCGAAAACTGGACAACAGCTGTTAAGAATTCCAACTGGTAAGGGGCAGACCAGTTGGCTATTTACCATTGTAGACGAGACTGGACCCGGGACTAGTCACTACCAGGATCTACCCCAACGAGTGGCCAAAACGGGTCTGGGATCTTTGCATCTCAAAGCAAGCGCCTAAACCACTGGCCGCGCACTGCCTCTTTAATACACGCGCGATTAACGTACAGACAAAACTCGAAAAAGAAGCATACTTCAAGGCTAAGTTACTCAGACTTTTGTGTAGTCACTAAAAGCCCTAATCACTAATTAGACAACAAATCACTTGACACGTGCGAAATGAATAAATTACAGTTCCTGCAACGATTTGTACCTTTTCTGCCGCATTTTTCGATATTCCTAAGTCCAACAGCATTTTCATAAACTCCTCGTTTGGACCCTCCCATTGTGATCGCCTTCTCACACGAGGGAGTCTTTCTTCAGTGTGTTCCGTAGGGCCGTAAACTCCTTCGCCGTCAGCCATAATGAGAACTGGAGACTCTATTTTGTTGTGTCATATATAACGTAGGCGTTGGCAAAACCGCGCCCCGTTCACGCCTCTCTTTAGAGATTGTCCACAGGACAACCACGTATTGTCGACGTTTCTTTGCTTCTTCCAGGTTTGTGCAGCGCGCTTGAGTTTGATTAGCAAAGCGCGAAAAATTAAGCCGGAAAAGTCTTGACTTCACTAAACGTGTCGAGGTTGTACGAGCACCAAGTACCCACGGTAGAGCGGAGACGTACGAATTAATGGAGGGGACAGTTTTTGACTGCTTCTAACCCATTGACACGTTAAACGCCCTTGGAAGTCAATGGATTAAGGATTGACATCCAACAATAATGGCCTCAAATGTTTCACCAACAAGGAGGGACCAAAAATCTGCAATAGGGAGTTGAAGCAACGAAAATGCCACAGAGCAAGAATATTATTGGTTAAAAAAAGGAAAAAAATCGTGCTGCACGTGCGGCACGCATTTCAGTCCATTTCTTTGCAGTACTCCAAAAATCATCAAATTTTAGATTTTGACGACAACGTGACCATACAACAATGGACTATTCATTTGTTATCTTAACTTTAAAATCATTCGCGCCCAACCAATTACTGGACAGTTCGCCCGCATTGTACTACGTGAACTCCAGAATACCCCGCCACTAATTTGCATATGACTAGATATTTCTCGTTCTTCAAACGATGCTGTTTTAAGAAAACAATAGTGGCCGGATATTCTGATTAACAAATCTGAAATGGTTCAGCGTTGTCTGTACTCTTTGGTAGGCTTCCTTCAGTCGCGTCGACTAAGGATAATGCGTCATGGAAAAAGTCTGGTTGGAGCCTTCGCGGCAGCGGCGTCTGTGGCTGGTGAGCCCAATGCGGGAGTGGCAGTCTCTGCCACATTGGCTGCAGGTGTGTCTGGTTGGGGTGTCTCCAGGGGTGCGCATCTTTCGTCTGCTTCTCTTCTCTTCAGCTGTGGTCAGGGGTTTCTCCTCTCTGAATTTCAGCTGCTTGCGGAGAACACAGAGCCAACTGCTGCGGTCAGCTGCTGTCTTCCCAGCTCTCTATATTGATGTTGAGAGCTTTCATGTTGCGCTTACATACGTCTTTGTAGCGGAGCTGGGGGCGGCCAACAGATCTTTTTCCAGAGGCAAGTTCGCCGTACAGAATGTCTTTGGGAATAAGGCGCTTGTAGCCAAGCCAGCGCAGCCTACGTTGTCAGAGCAGCGTGAACATAGTGTGCAGACCAGCGCGTGCAAGGACCTGGGTGTTGGGCACTTTGTCGCTCCACTGTATGCCGAGGATGCGAGGTGAACTGATGGACATCTTCAAGTTCGTAGCTGTACTTAGTTATCGACAAAGATATTCGTCAACAACAAATTTGGACCACTGTGATGACGAATATCGTTGTCGGTAAGAATACAGACAACGCTGAACTACTTTCGACTTGTTTTTTACCACAATATCCAACGCCAAAGAAAGTGTTTATTTCAGAGCGTGACCAAAATCATGACACAAATAAAGAGCAAACGTTTAGTCTATAACTTCCTCGCAATATGATTGGTTTACTTCCCAAAATGAGCGTTCCTGATTGGCTATTACATTGCGCCACAAATTGACGCAAGCAGCGTCGCCTAGACTCTTATCGGCAACGGCAAATCAGCCAATCAGATTGCGAGATTACAAGCAATTGTGATAAAGTACTTTCGATAGCGCTAAGCTATGTTTTGAATAACGTTTTCGTTGACGTTGCCGTTGTCCCTGCTTAAAGGGACAGTTTCACGGCTTTGCGCATGTCCAAGCTTTAGCGCTAGCAGTTGTAAATTTTACGGTTTTTTACTGAACCAGACAATGTTAATTAAACACAGAGAGTATTAAAGCAAATACACTGAATGACTAAGGCCCATATTTGGGGGAAGACACTGCGGGTTTACACAGAAAATATCGAATTTAGTTTTGACCTCGAATTTATTGTACGGGTCGAAAATTTATTCTACGCACGAGTTGTCATAACGCACGAGTTACCTATTCGCATGCAGTAGGTTCATAACACAAAGAAAAAAGATTACAAAAGTAATTCCAATGAGTAATCCATTACTATGGGATTGTTTCCGTTTCCTGCATCAGTGCTTTCGATTTTTTCAATAACAATGGAATTAAATGGGCTGACTTGACAGTTTGCCCATGCGCAGAGACGTGAAACTCTCCCTTTAAACTCCGTTTATATCGGTTGATATGCAAACAAGCGTTACAGAATACCACTCTCTATTATCCGGCCCATCCATTCAGATTTCTTGGTTTCGATCGTTTCCTGTAGATTTTCTAAGTGTGGGGTAAAAACACGGATGGTAATGCACGTTTGCAACGAAACAAACCAGAAAATAAAAATGAAAATCTTCGAAGTCACACATTCCCTGCTAGCTGGGCTGAAGAGTACGGGAAAAGAGACCTCTGTCATGAGTCGAAACTCACTGTGTTGAGCATGCGCGGCGGTTACTTAGCGACCGAATTAGCACGTGATACTTTATGCTGTGTGGGCTCACTTAACAACAGCGGAAATACTGTAAAGGAATGCACGGGACACAGCGGGCTCAAGTCACAGTCAGCAAACATATCATGGGGCATGCGGTTTGAAGAGTGTCGTCCAAGGTTGTGGACCAATGACAGAGTTCTCTTTTTTCCATACTGCCCTGCGAACGCAAAAGAAGGGAGAGCTCCGCTAGTACGGAAAGTCACACAAAGAGGACTATGACGTAGAATGAAATTTCATGGTCTTGTTTTCTTTCTGCCTTTCCTTTATCGTTACTTTTTACAAGTTCATCAATAAATTAAAATCACAATGGTGTCAACTTCCCGGCACCGCGCCCCGGTATTTCAAACTTCGAATCCAAACTCCCCTTCCCTGAAGAGGACTTGGATTCTTAACATTTCAAATTTTAACCTGGGACAGCAAATACTTTTCAGTCTTCGGCCATTGCCTTCGAATGGAATCTCGATGTCTCGGACCTTGATAAAAAATTCCTCTGGCACCCAAAGCAAAAATTCTCCACTTCTAAATTATATATTATCGTTAATTGAGAACACTGAAAAAATGCTGGACACAGGAGCTGGGAATGTTCGCTAACCGAGCGCTGCACCTAAGTACTGCTAACAACGAGAAAGTCATTTTTCATTTTCCTCCCTCACCTGGCAGTAAACGTGCCTAATCACTCCCAAACTACCTGAGAAACTATGTTAAACAGTACAAAAGGTGAGTACACAAACTTCAGGCTTAAGGCTAATCATTCTTTTGCAGTTATGAATTGACCTTTAGTGGTGGAGAAGGAAGCAAAGCAGAAGCTCTGACTTAAAATCTAGTCCAAGGATACAATGTTTTTGTTCCACTTTTTCTTTGCTATTACACTTCATGAAACGCAGTGTTCCAAATTAACGATAATTGAAAATTTCGAGCAAATAGTTAATTATTGATAATTTAACACCGGCCGGGGCGAAACATACATTTTTTAAAGTGATCTCTTTTAGGTATGACTGTTTCCAACGAATTGTTTTGCAAACACAACAGCGTTATGTGACAGGCATTTGAATTTAGCTGAGATGGCTTAAGTTTCTCTTAATGGGTAAAAAATGGGCGAAAATGCTTAATGCGAATCCCAAAAATAAAAAGCCCTAGGAGCCTTGTCTTTCCTGTGGATTCCATATTACCCTGCGCTTGTTACCAAGATGCCATTCCCCTATCATGTGTCTTCTCTATTATAAAACTTGTTCAAAACGTTTCGTACGAGAAGTCCTTTCGATTCAAATCTGTCTCTCATATTTTCAAATTGTCCTGTCACGTAATCTGTGACAAGCCGCACATGGTCACTGTCTTGGTATCTCCACAGTATCGCAATGAATAAAATCACCACACTTGTTCCGATCACGCGAAACCTGCAGAGGAAAGCAAAATTGTATTTACAACAAAGTAAAAGCCAGTAAACATTGCTTTGTCACACAATTGTGTCACGGGCTCTAACGGAAAGTTGCGTGACGAAATTTGCAGTTGGATATCATTTTTCATGTCTCACGCTTTTAATCACTTCCACATACAAAGAAAATATGGGCTCATCAGAGCTTTTGCTTAAAAACCATCCTTCACTTTGTGATTTCTAGTATTTCCCTGACGAAAAAAAAAAAAAATATATATATATATGAAAATCAAACCTTGGAAACTTCGCATATGAGACCGCATAAGAACGAACACCAAGAGTGAATTAAATATAAAGAGTGTTGTTATGACAGGAGTGGGCTCCCCAGCACAGTCACAAATGAGTCCATTTTTAGAATACCCGTTCCCGCGAAAATCAGTTGTTATGTCCAAGAAAAAAACATGGCAGAAGCAGTTACGCGTGACATGGCTTCTTCTGATTGGTTAAAATTGGCGGCCTTTTGTTTGCTTCGCGCGCAAAGTGTATCTAAAAATAAATCCATTTGTTGTACCCAATTCAAATCTCTCGGGGGTTGTGAGTCTTTGTGTATTGTATTTGTATGGGCAATCAAATGGTGACGAGTGAAATTAGGGAATCATTTCACGTGCGTTTTGTCTAAAATCAAATAATGTTCCAACAACATTGAGTTGGTGCATTGTTTCTTTTCCAGCAAAACTTGGTTTAAAAACAGACACTTCCCGGACGCTGATAGGTACTAGGCCAATTTGGGTAAATCTTCCTCTTGGGCATAGTTAATAGCGGGGAATGGTTTGGAAGCTCGGCGAACATCAAAAGAGCAAACAAAGCAGCCAAGATTTAGGTTGGAAAGTCCACGACCGTGCACAATTTTTTGTTTTGCGCTCATACACTATGCATGAATTACGTAACCAACACGTTTCTATTGGTTAGTTCCGCAGTACGGAGTGAACAAGTATTGTGTTTTGTGCACGGTCAAGGCTAAAAACGAGAACAAAAACCTACAACAAAGAAATTTGTCGGGTTTCATAACCATTCCTCTCTATTGTCTTGGGTGATGGACTCTTGCTTGCCTTTAAGTCTTTGCATTTCTGGACAAAAGTGCTTCAGCTCCCAATTTTTTGCCTTTATAACAAGCAGTAGCAGGAACCCATGACCCGGAGCCTACAACTCTACTGTGTTCGTGTAACGGTGTTTTCACAGACCGATTTATCCGAACCGGAACTGCCTTTGTTTTTTGACCTAATTCGCGGGAAGGGCTAGTCTAAAAATAAACCTACTTGTGAAAACGCCGTTTCACAGACGCTGTATGGAAGTTGCACGCTCCAGATGGGCTCCTGGCAGTAGCCTGCAGTTTGCAGTGCAGATTGACGTTTCACGTAAACGCAATTCTTGGTTTGCATCCACGTGATGGGACGGCCATGTTCGTGTAGCCGGAAAACAATAGAAAATGGCCCCACAAGTTTTGCATTATAATAATAGAGTCAAATTCCCAAAAGACATTTTACTGCATTGTTCTGTACACCAACATGGCCGCCGTGACGTCAGCTGCAAACCATATGCATCAATACTAAATTTCTTTACAGTGGAAACAATGACGGCAGTTAACCCTTTGACTCCCAGGCGTATTCAGCATGTAAATTCTCCTAACAATTTCAATGAAATGTCAGTCAGCCAGGTATTGAGAATCAAGATAATTATCAGTGTAACGTGTGATCTTGAATTGATATAACACCAAATTCTCATGACACCCCCCCCCCCCCCCTCCCCTTTCAGCCCGAAAGAAAAACCTATGGTACTAATTAGGAGAATGAACGTTTCGATCTTGTGCATGAAAAGGGTTAAGATTCCCCGACAAGGCCTTCAACGAAAAAACGAATTCAGATTATACGCTACCGACAAACCTGGTTCTGGTGAATGGTATGACAATTCTCGCTAATGTTGTGCATATAATAAGTAGAATCTGTAAGATTGCCAGCACCATGGTCAGGAATTTGGATAACAGAGCCTTGGCCTGCGCGCTCTGATCCAAGTAATCATCCAGTCCCATCATATTCTGATTTTGCTGCTGGAGTGCTTCAATTTTTAAAACCTGCAACAAAAGATGGCAAAAGCACTAATGTTGCGAATTCATTGGTTAGGCACAAAGAAAGTATGTGAAAAAATATTCGAGTCCCGCGACACAGAGACATGTTCAGAAATGCGCGCGCGAGCAACGGCAGATTTGGCGAAATGCCGAGAGGGCCACATGTGGCGGATTTGACAGAATTCCGCCAAACCTTCCATTTTCGCCATTTCCTGCATTTCTGGAGATAAAATGGGGTTACCATGAACCAAACTAACCAAAGTAGCAAAATTAGAGCAAAACATTCTCGATTTAACAAATTGATGTAAGTTTTTCATGCGTCTGTCCTATTATTGATCATGAATTGCGTCATAACATTGTCAAAGTAGCTGTGGACCCACGAGGAGATAGCCGAGTGGATCCGCTGTCTACTTTGACAATGTTATGACGAAGTTCATGATCAATAACAGGACAGACGCATGAAAAACCGACATCAAGTTGTTTTTTTACAATAACAAAAAGGCAGAGGGGTCAAAATTAAGTCAAAACACGAGAAGAAAGCGAGACAAAAATGCGAGAAACTTCATTCTGACGCGAGCAATATCGCGTCATTATCGCATAAATTATAAATTTATCTGTCTGTCCGCTTATTGACAATAAAAATTAGCCAATGAGCGCGCGAGAAGTTTTGCAGTCATTGTAAAAATCTTAATTTAGTTTAATAGCTAACCCAGCTTTATTTGCTATAAATAGGCCACTATCAAAAATACTACAACGTTGCCCGCCATTTATGAATTCGGTCTATTTGCTCCGCCACAACAAGTTCTTGGACAAAGTGTTCTAAAGTAACGATAGTCATTAATCCAAAGCAAATTATGAATTACAGTCATCGTTCATTTCGAGAACGGATCATGTAGGACGCTTTTTCCTCAAACAATCTTCTATTTCCGTACCCTAGTGACGTATGAATCCAGTCCCTCCTCAATCTCACTTGCTCGCTCAGCTGATCGATATTCCACCAGTTCAATGCGCTCCTCGGCTCGTTCCAGTTCCTGTTTTACAGCTATCATCTGTGATTTTAGAATGAAGAGAGCAACGTTGGCGCAATTAGAAAGCTTAAGAGCCTTTCTTTGCTGGAGCAATGCGCATCTTTCTAAACACGGCAGATATGCATGTCCAGTTGTGTAGTAGCTCTCGTAACCTGCGATTGTTTGGTATTGTTAGTAGCTTCTTCTTCTTTTTTTTAAAGTCAAAGTCATTGTTTCAATCGCCTAGTGTTTTGTTTTTCGGCTTGGGTATCGAGCCCCATGCAACATTTCGGGACCTAATAGTTTTAGTTTTATAATTTCAAATTTTCAGTCATTACGCGAGCCCTCGTACATTTGATTTGATTTGCGTTAATTGGTGTATGAATATGGTTGAATTCACCAAGCTCGGTTTCTGAGATCTCGCCTCACCACTAACAAATCTGAGGGAATCTTCCTGCCTTCGTATGAGGATCGGTTGACACGGAGATAGGAATTATTTTACATGCACACGTCGGTCAAGGGGATTTAAATTATACAAGTCGTATTTGTGATACAGATAGCGTGACCAGTATCCACTTTTGCTTCTCTTTTCTCCTACACTTTATGTTCAGAATCTCTTTAAAATAGTTAACGCAAAGATAAAACGATTTTAGGGTTCCTTGAAACACTATTCCTGAACGCATTCTAAATAAATTAATTTATCCGGCTTCGAAAATCGATCGCGGAAATTTTGTAGTGTATAGCCGCGGGAAAAAAACACAAGATTCGTAATTAGCAAATATTCGTGAATATGAGAATTTTCAAAACAGTAGGCACACCTATTAATATAGAAGGATACCCATGATAGTGCGATTACCTACACTAAAACTGACAGCAAAGACCTTCACTCCTTTATAACAGATAATTACCTCGTTCTGGCGCAATTCGGATACATCGTTCCATTCTGTTGTTATACTATTTAAAAGATCTCTAAGTTGCTAAAAAAAAAAAAACAAGAGACAATCATAAATATTCGTTATCATACCTTTATGGCCTTTAAGTGCCCCTGTGGCCAAAAAATCCAATCTTATATATATTTCTTTGGATTTCAAAACTATGTTAACTTAACACTAAGCGACCAAAATTTTAAGCCTTGATTTCAAAAAGACAACTGTTTATTCTAACTGGATTTTTCCTACTTAATGGTCCGCCGTTCTTGAGACAGCTGGATCGAGGAGAAAATGACGTCAAACGCTCACTAGTTTAAGAACGCAATGCGTGTGTACGTCGCAGAACTAATATGCAGCACGGGAATTTTGGGCGTTCAGACTTTTAATAAGCTGCATTCACACGCTGAAATTTTAAGCTAGAGATCATTTGACGTCACTTTCTCCCTGGATCCAACCCTCTGGGGTCCAGTCGGTCAGTTCTGAACGTGAGTAATGGCGGACCGTGAAATAAAAAAAAAATTACACTCAAAATAAACAACGGCCTTTGGACAAAATCAAAGCTCAAATTTTTGCCAGTCAGGTGCTAACCAAAGACACTTTCAAACTCTGAAGAAAAAAAGGAAGTGACTTTTTTATCATAGTAGCACTTTAAACAGCAAGGAAAATGCAACTCTTGACGTCTGAAGGTGTTAATTTCTCGTGGAAAGGACCATCTACTAAACGCTTGGCCACGGGCGAATGGCCAACTGAAAACTCACAATTTCAATGACAACAGATTGCCAAAATCTCCACCAAATGAAATTCAACAAGGGGAGCAGTGTTGGCGCAGTGTTGGCGCAGTGTTGGCGCAGTGGTTTGCATGAACACTGGTCTCCCACCAATGTGGCTGGGTTTGATTACTAGACTCGGCCTCACATGTGGGTTGAATTTGTTGGTTCCCTACTCCGCTCCGAGAGGTTTCTCTTCGGGTATTCTGGTTTTCCCTTCTCCTCAAAAACCAATCTACGATTAAGATATGAGTTGACTTCTTCGTATAGAGCGAGTTTCAATCGAGTGTCGTAAAACGAAAACCAAAGTAATTATTTTGGCCAATCAAAAAGGACGGAGACAATCCAGTAAACCAATCAAATCTCGAAGTAATTACACGTAGCCGACACCAAGCGCGGGAAAATGTGCACGCGCGAGCCACAATTGGTTTTGGTTTCACTTCTGATTGGTTGAAAAAATGGCGCGAGAACTTTGAACCAATCACTGAGTGAAGTAAATGCAAAACCAAAGCAATTCGCTAATTACTTTCGACTCTCAATTGAAAACCGCTCTAATGCCCCCAATTACTTATTAGTG
>OX421453.1:34211586-34224086 GCA_949126865.1 Montipora capitata | reverse complement strand
TCATAAAAATACGTAATAAATGTATGACCAAGTATAAACGGTGACATCTGGGTAATTAGGGTCAGTTTATACAGAATACGGCGACTCCTTGACAAAAATAACCTTCCTCTTGTTTTGGAGTTCAACAAGATTTAAAGAAAACCGCAATGATAAAGAACATTACAAATTGTACCTGACTTTTATAACAAAAATTATAAAATCGACGCAAGTTGGTTCGATGTCCCCTTCAACAACGTGTACCGTAGGTCCACTCAAAAACTATGTCCCTTTTAAGACGATACACCATTAAGCGACCACAGCCAAACTACACAAGGAAAGTAATTGCTCACTCACTTTTAAATTTTCTATTTGCTCCTGTAACCTTGCATTTGTGTCACGAAGCTCGAGAATATCTTGCTCGTACGATGAGGGAGGACTGGGAGGGAGACTGACACGTGGGCTATTTCCCGCCACTGCAACACTAAGGAGAATATTGAGAATAATCAAGAGAGATATAATTTACGGATTCTTCATCATCAATCAACTTCCCCAGGACTGACCGGAAGTATAACGTTTGTCGATTACAGCTCCATATTTGGCGGAGATATTTAATAAATTTATGTCCCTTCACATTTGGAACAATCAAATCCCCAATAACCAGCCTTCAAATCCACTTAAAAACCCATCAGTTTTTTTTACTGATTTGAAGTGACAAGTCTCTTATACTCACTTGATGTGAGTAACAGAGGCAACGCTCGAAGAATCATCGTCACTGTTATATCTTGCTGGACTAAAAATAACAACAAACAAGGCTTAGTCAGTGATATTTTTTTGTGAAGGCAAATGCATCTGTCTATCTTTATTTGAGGAGCCGAGTTAAACGGCCACGTTGGGTCGTGAATTCTGTGTCGGAAACTTGTATATTTCGTGGGCAAAAACAAGAGCTTTGCACGCCCTGCACGTGCGTTTGCCACTTTTGTCCATTCTTTACCGTCGTCAGCAAAACAACAGGGAGTTTAAGAAACGACGACGGCTACGGCAACGACAACGCTAAAAAGCAGTAATATTATTGGTTAAAAGAACCCAAAACATCGTACTGCACGTGCGGCACGCATTTTTGAACATTTGTCTCCCGTACTCGTCAAGACTACTACGTAAAATCACCAAATTTAAGGTTTTGACGACAACGTGGACAAACTACGGTGATTCTTTCAGTCTCACTCTTTACTTCAAATCCGTCCTTACCTATCCAGTTTTAGGACACTTCGTTCATACTTAATAATATAAACAAGATGGAATAATCATGAAATACTTAGAACAGCTCAAACTTAAATTTTGAAGTGACGTTTTCGTCGCCGTAGCCGTCGTTGTTTCTTAAACTCCCTAACAACGTGAAATAGCCAAATATGAGCGTAGTTAATAGAGGGGACTGGTTTGGAAGCTCGGCAAACATCAAAGGAGCAAACAAAGATGCCAAGATTTAGGTTGGAAAGTCCACGACCGTGCACAATCTGTCGTTTTGCTCTTATACACTATGCATGAATTACGTAACCAACACGTGTCTATTGGTTAGTTCCTCAGTACGGAGTAAACAACTACTGTGTTTTGTGCACGGTCAAGGCCAAAAAAGAGAACAAAAATCTACAACAAAGAAATTTGTCGGGTTTCATAACCATTCCCCTCTATTAACTATGATTTGAGGTTTTATGAAGAACGTCAGCACTTGAGGATAAATTTTCATTTTCTCCCCTAAATTAAGTGCCGTTCCGACGAGTGTCATTTTTGAGGAACTACCACACCTTCGTCATATTAAAAAGTTTAAAATAGTCACGAAGCGATTAAAATAACGCGAATTTATATTTTGAGATGAAGTTCTCGTTGCCGTCGCCGTTGTCGTTGTTAAAGCTCTTTTGCGTTACCAAACGCTTACCACAATACTATAATTACGAGCATTTCTGCCAGGACATATCGATTGTTCATTGACTGTGGAACGTTAAAAGCCATGGAATTACCCGCAAAGAGTAAGGCAATGAGATCCCTGGGTTGGCTTATGAGGCTTTCCTCTCCAGCAAATGTGATCGGGTTGGAGGCGATGTCCCAAGAAGGCTCGGGTTTTGTGAGGCCACGTAAAACGGAAATAATCGTAACTTAAGGAGAGTTCGCTGAATGGTGGAGCATGCAGAGAAGCACAAAAAAGGCACTAATTTTGTGAAGGAAAAAATAGACATTTTGGATACCTTAGGTATGATTCGCCAACTAGACTGTCATCGCCTATTGCACTACTACTTGGTTCTTCTTCCAATCCATCAATCTCTGCAATTAATGGCAAGAACAAAAAAACTAGTTAAGCGGGAGTTTGTATTAAAAGTTAATTCTACTGTTAAATAATTCATCAACCGTAGTTTATTTGTATTGGGGTTTTTTGGAGTACATGTGGCTCAAATAGTACTTACTGATTGGTCATAGCTTTGATAAATAATTAATGGTTTATTTACGTTATCGGTAATTGCACACTCACTGGATCCAGGACTCGACGTTGTTGTGCTAACATTCTCGGCACTGCCAAACCGTCGATGCTTGATGATCTCAAGAGGCCTGGTAACCGCTCTAAATACAAAGAAACACTTCCGTTACGTGAAAAAGTTATGTACATTCAATCCCTCTGAATAGTAGTTTACTGAAAGTGTTGAGACTGGTTTTAGACTCCTTAAAGGGAAAGTATGTGCCTAGAAAAAGTTTCTCTCACTCGAAAGTTCTTTACCCATGCCTTAAATGGCCAATAACAACGCCTCAAAATAGATATGTTTACATTGAAAACCGCCACCTTTGTTTTTGTGTATGCAAACAAGGCTATGACGTTGCAACAGTCAAAGCATTGGCTGAAATTCCGGTTGAAATTGATGTAAACGACGAAACACACGCGAGGAGAGCGATACTTAACCCAACTGTAGACTTGAATCATAATCCTGAGGGTAAGAATTTATGGGACAATTTGTCAATTATCAAAACTGAGCGAGTGTCTATTTACGTGAATTTCTGTACATGCATGGATGGTTAATACAAAGGCATCGAGTCACAGACTTGAATCTTAATCCAGAGGGTATTGTATTGAATTTGCACAATCCCCCCTCCCCCCCCCCCCCCCCCCATCCAAAATCAGATTCCTGTTCAACTGTTCAACTACCACCAGTTAAATCTGTTCTGACTGCGGGGCAAAAATAAATACAATACCCTCTCGAACGAAATGCCTTGCTGCTAGACGTGGTTTGTTATTTGCTTTGGGCGAAGATGGACTCATTAAAATATCTACGTAACGCGTTCATTGTGTTTACCCTTTTTTTCCCAAATCCTATATTACAGTTCATTTTGAGAGGTTATTTGCATTAAGACAATGGATATTTAGTAAACTAAAACGTGATACAGTCCCAAGAGTAAATAACTTGAAGCGTTTTTGTAAAGAAACCCCCAAACCGTATTGCATTATGGAATGGAGGAAATAGCGAATTCAAGATCAACCTCGTTCCCAGGGTCCCTCTCGTCTGCCTCCTTTGTCGTTGACAACAGGGAGTTTAAGCAAAGACGACGGCTACGGCAACGAAAAGAACAGCCCAAAATTTAACATAGCCCTATCGCAAGTATTTCGCGATCATCCCGTCTTGTTGACCTTGTACAATACAGGCGAACTATCCTGTAACTGGATGGGTACGAACGGTTTTAAAGTCAAAACAGAAAATGACTGTTTCGTGGGTGTATGCTCACGTTGTCGTCAAAACCTAAAATTTGGTGATTTCACGTTGTTGTTTTGTGGAGTACGGCAGAGAAATGCAAGAAATTCGTGCTGCACGTGCACACGATTATTTTTCCTTTTTAACCAATGATATTCTTGCTTTGTGGCGTAGCCGTAACCGTAGCAACCGTCGTCTTTGCTTAAACTCCCTAACGACAAAAGAGGCAGAGAAGAGAGTTCCTGGGAACGATGTTGATTCATGATGTGAATTTGGTTTAAAAAGACTGCGAAAATCCGCTCTGCGAGATAAAAATAAGATAGCAAAAGAATACTTACCCTTTGACCCCATCTCTGACTCCCCTAAAGCAAATAAAAATAATGAAATTAATCAACAAGTCCCCTGGACACTATGAAACGCCAGAAGCTGAAAATACAACGAATGAGTTGCAAGAAAGAGAAACTTTCTATCTGTTAGAATTTAAGTGTCGGTGAAGTGATGAAGGTAAAGTCAGGGATGTTTAGAAAAAAGGCGGGAAAACTAATACATACGGTAATATGAACGCTATAAGAAAATTATTTTATAAATTTCAATAACTGCAAAACGTTCCCGCCAGCAGCTGCAATTTTTCTTTTGCCAAAATTACACAAAAAATTGCTAAATTTGCATTTGTCAAACTACCAGGGAAATTGATCGACATTATATTTACGATGAGACTGTGTGAATCGTCATTTGCGTGACACTTGTAGCGTTACTACTGCATGTAAAACATTCTAATAAGAAAATGCCAACAATAAATTTCAGGGGAATGACCAACCTTCAAAAAACGGTTACAGTTGAAATAATAAGCAAGTACAAATCACGGTATTTTTAACACTTTTCAATTAATATTAACATATAAAATGTAGAACAGCTATTCAAGAATAAAGGAAATGTGAATGGAGTGACATTGCAAAGAGCTTAATTGCCAAAAGCTTGTTCCAGCAAACTCTGGATTAGAAGAAACTTTTATTGCACTTTATTCCTTCCTATTTTGACTACGACAGTTTATTTCTTTCAGCCAATAATTAAATTGCAATTTACAACGGGCAGGCCTGAAACTGAATACGGATTTCAAAATGAATCCAGAAAGGCAAAGACAAGTTTACTTTCTCCATAAAAGACTGACTTCGGTTATTCGAAGCTTTTCTTGGAAATAAACGAAGTAGTAATATACCAACGCGTACTGCACCTGCATAGTGCCTATTGTTGAGTTGTTGATTGTCTTGTGTCAACGCAGTTCGTGTTATCACCGCTATTGAAACTAAAAAACTGGCGATGAAAATTCAGGAAAGCGGAAAATTCTTGCTAACCACATTTTCCCCGAGAACTTGATTTAATTAAATCGATTTATTTCCATACACCGGTCAATTCGCTCACAGTGTACGGTTCCTTTTCTGTTGATGGAAATAAATTTAAACAAGATCGGGCGACAACAAAAGCTCTTTTTAATAGTTTTGAACAAGGCAGAGCTCGTCAAAAATAATAGACTTAAATATTTCTAAAAAATTTATGACTGACTTACGGCCATAGACATGATCTGTGTTTCTGTAGAGTTGTCCGGAGCTTTCGAACGCATTTCGGCGACAATGGAGGCGGTTGTGCCATGATTTCACAGCCACAAGACTCGTTGACAAAGATCTTGGGAGATGACCGAGAGGGATCAATGCTTTCCATTGTAAGAATATTAAGCTTATCTACTGCTGCTCCTAAACATTGCTTACGAATGGAAACGAAACAATCAATTTGATTTTTCAAAACGAAAAGCACAAATCAATCTCTTTGCTTTTTAGAAATAATTTTTCATTACAGTTGCATCAATTATTCAATATCTATAATTTTTTCGTTTTCGCATTTGCATGTGCTAAAGTAGGCAAATATTTTCCTTTCATCGTTAAAGATTAACTAAATAACGAATACACATGCACACGGTTAAGTGAACAAACTTGCATTTTTCTAGAAACAATTCTCGAATGGCTTCCACCGTGCAATACGAAAAAAATGTCATTCTGGAAAAAAAAAATTAAAACAATGTATGTATAATTCACTAAGATCCTTTCAACGTAAAAGGAAGAGAAACAATATTATTTTGTTTCTCGAAGCAGCTGAGCCTTTTGTTAAAAGAATCTAGTCTGGTGTAACTCTAGGATACAATGACCTCACAGAAACAAATTCACACTTAAAAACTATAAAAAGTGGCTTGAGATCTTACTGCGACAAAAATGCTCGCGCTTGTGTAAAATCGCTAGCATTTGAAAATTAACGGCCAATCGCTGGAGTTGCATGATTAGGATCATATGAAACAGAACTGTCGCAAAAAACAAAACGATGTATTGCCTCTGAAGCCTGAAATTTTATCGTTTTAATTACACCAACCTACGTACCTACCCTAAGTATCGGTAATATTACTAAAAATGATGTACTTTCTTAAAGTGTCAACTGTATAAAAGTTCATTATTATTATTATTATTATTATTATTATTATTATTATTATTATTATTATTATTATTATTATTCATGATGATGATGATTAGAGCGGTTTTCAATTGAGTGTCGACAGTAATTAGCGAATTACTTTGGTTTTGCATTTACTTCACTCAGTGATTGGTTCAAAATTCTCGCGCCACTTTTTCAACCAATCAGAAGTGAAACCAAAACCAATCGTGGCTCACGCGTGCACATTTTCCCGCGCTTTGCGTCGGCTACGTGTAATTACTTTCAGTTTTGATTGGTTTACCGGATTGTCTCCGTCCTTTTTGATTGGCCAAAGTAATTACTTTGGTTTTGGTTTTACGACACTCATTTGAAAACCGCTCTATTATTATTATCATTATTATTACTACTATTTGTCATTTGTCACAGCTAAACTGATTTTAAAAAGGTGGTAATCACTGTCAGTAATGTTCAACTGAGAATCAAGTTGCAACCCGCAACCTTAGATGTTCAGTGCAGACCAATGAAGGCCAGTTGAAGGGTTTTTGAAGCCCAAAAGCGGCATATGTGCTCACAAGGACCAGCAGATTGTAAAATGATGATGATTGTTATTATTATTAATATTATCTACAATAATAATAATAATAATAATAACAACAACAACAACAACAACAACAACAACAATAATAATAATAATAATAATAATAATAATAATAATAATAATAATAACAATAATTCCCAGAGGGGCTTTAGGTACAATCTCAAAGAATTTCAACCATTGGTTAGTTAAGACCTTTGGAACCTCCAAAAGACCTCCCTCCTAGAAACTAACGGCTAGGATTTTGAGATAAGTGTGATATCTCAATTGTTTGTCGTTGAAATATGAGGTTAGGGACTGGCACCAGTGGCGCATGCGAGATGAAATCGATGATAAGATAAACCAGGCTAAAATTTAACAGTGAAAAAATTGTCCATATAAACTCACCCTGAGATACCGCGGATGTTTTCTTTAACACCCCTAGAAGGGAAAATAAACTCATTTCTTATTGAGGATAGTGAAATCATAAAATCAAATAAATGTTGGAACAACAGCAAAGTTTCACACAAACTGCTTCGGATAATTTTATTCATTATATTTTCAATGTCGCATATTGTGTTTGTAGACCTCTGAATGGGTCACAATTTCGGTTGTCGTCTCGTAAGCCGCAACATTTTAAATTGAAACTGAATGCGCTAGTCCTTTTAATATCTATAGACCAAGTATAAGTAATAATTATGGTGCTACTACTTTTTCTTTTGCAGCATGACAAATCTGGGAAACTATTCCCTTAGAATTTAAAAAAACTACCCTATAACCATTTTTATAAACAATACAAACTGTATCTTCTAATTACTCCATCTGTATCTTAGTGAAGTCTGCCCATATCCTGTTAATTTTATTAATACGAACTATAAATTTTTGTTTTTTATATATAATACGTAATATATGTATTAGTTATATAACCTATTCGCACTTTACTTTCTTTCGTTTTTTATAAAAATATATTGAGATGAAGCGTTTATTAAAATACAAATCGCAGTCGAAAGACTGAATTACTTGTACAAACTATTTACAATAATTTAATAACATAATATATAATATATTATAATATACTAAACTTAATCTTTTTTAAGAAACCTTACACATCTAAGAGTTATTAAAAGTATAAAAGTATAAACATAGTATAATACGTGGACTAAAGGTTATATTAAGATCTCAACAACTGAGAGGCGTAACGCATTATAAACGAACTTGAAAATCTCTTTGTCTTACAATGCGGAACTCTAAATTTCTTGCTCTTCCTAGTTTTGTAGGTTATGGCATTTAGCGGCGGGAGAAGCTGATGGAGTTTGTGCCCCTTATTATCGACTATTTCCATAAACAGTTTGCGGCATAAAAGTTCCCGTCTATCCTGAAAAGTGGACATGCTAGATTTAGTTAGCGCCTCACTATAGCTAACGTCGGGATACATTATCCTTAACGACCTTTTTTGGATCCTTTCCAATTGATCCGACAAGTACGCAGGCAAACTTGAGTGAAATGACTGACAGGCATACTCTAAAACTGATCTTATGCAAGCAAAATAAAATTGAAGCAGAGATATACAGTCAATATCTGCGCGCTTAAGTTGTTTTAAAAGATAAACTCTTTGTGACGCCTTTACGGTGACATTGTCAATATGATCATTCCATTTGACTGGATCCATTTCAGATCGGATATTTACATGTTCATGTCGATTAATTGCCCGTGGTAGTGAAAGCTTAAGGACGGTGCTTATTGCGCATACGTTCTGCGCATCTCGAGATACTCGGGTTTCCTATTGGTGCCGCTTACCAATGCAGTGATATTTTTGCGCGGTTTAAAACTATCTCGAGAAAGTAGATCTTAGTAAGTACTCCTCCTACATTTCCTGCATAATCACAAACCGGGGCAAAAATACCTTTGAATTTGAAGGCACCGTGCTTAAGCTACTTTGGTAACTGCGCACATTTGGTTTAACTCATCACTTGTGTAATTTACTTTGCTGTTTTATCTTTCCCTTGCAATGTAGTTTAATGTAGAAATATTTGTAAACAGTGCAAAAGAATAAAAAATGAAAACTGAAACTTTGCAAAATGAATATATTTCATAAGTGTGCGTTGTCTCAGATCCAACAAGAGTGGATGGAACAACGAAAAGAAATTTGTAATGAAAGTGCGGGATAAAGACGAAAGATAGAAAGTGATCCTCGAACCTATCTGTACAATTAAAGCAACTGTCACTTTATAGACACCCGAAAGATTTCAGGCGGCTTCGCAAATTTCCCTTTCGTAAACGGTCGTTGCCATTTGAAACGGTTGTTGCCATTTCTCAGAACGGTCGTTGCCATTTGAAACAGTCGATGCCATTTATAACGGTCGACTACACACTTCACTTCAAAGAAAATTAAAAGAAACAAACTAAGAAAAAATATCAACAAAAATTAAGACAAAAAAGGAAAAAAAAAACATTTATAAAAGAAAAACTGGAGGAAAAAAAGAGTCCGAGAATTTCAAGACTCGAACTCGGGTTCTTAGCCCTCACCCTAAACAGAACCCTAACCCTAACGCTAACCATCGGATAAACCCTGGCAAAACCAATTGAGTTATCCAGTGGATGGTGATTTATCCACTCAATAGCGCTATCCGCCCTTCGAACAACTGGGGCAAGATTGGCTCCCTAAATCTGGGTTATAACCTCTTATGCCCTTATACGGAAATTGATTCCGTCGGTCGTTTTGGAAGGTGACAACAACTTCCGGTTCTTTTTTCACAATTGAGATCTGAAGTGCGTGTTCTAGGCGAAAGATAGGAGTGAGACTCGCACTTGAATTGTCGAGATAAGTCAGTGCGAGGATAATTTAAGCAAAATTGTTCAGATAAGTGTGATGATCTCTTCCATCTTTCGTGCATAACCTGCACTTCAAGTATTAATTTCTTTCAGTCATTAGTCCTTTCACGGGAACACAGTGAACCCAACAAATTGACCTGCTCCCAACTGTGTGGCTTCATAGCTCAGTTGGTAAGGCACTGCACCTGCATTGCACCAGGATTGCACCAGTATCGTAGAGGTCGTGGAAGCCGCCGCTTATTTCCCTTTCGTAAACGGTCGTTGCCATTTCTCAGAACGGTCGTTGCCATTTGAAACGGTCGATGCCATTTTTTAGCTCTGAATTACACTCATTACGTCTGAAAACTCAAAAGGTTGCGGTGACTGGGAGTTGTGTCTCGCTGGTCATATGAGTTAGGGTTCGGGTTAGGTTAGGGTAATTTTATGATTACTGAACGTTTTATACCTTGTTTTAAAAAAATTGAAACAATAGAAAAAGAGACACCAAGTACCTACCAAAAAAAGCTGCTCTCGATGAGCTCTAAACTTGAGCCCGCGATATAGTCAAGTCATACTGGTCACATTGGCATACATGGAGGATTGGATGTACGCACGGTGACCGAAACCAAATTTTCTCGCACGGATGGGTGTCGAACGTTTGGCGCGAATGTCAGAATGTCATCACGTTATAAGTAACAATGCTTCGCAACCAGTTGTGATTCGCGCCAAACGATCTTACCCACGGTCCTCGGCGCGAGGAGCTATAAGAATGTAATCACGTGACTAGTAACGTTGCTGCGCAACTAGTTGTGATTTGCGTCAAATGTTCTGCACTGATAGAAAGTCTCATTTTCAAGACAATTGGTTATCAAGCTGAAGAGATTTAGAATCGCGTTTACGTAAAACGGCAGGATGTTGCTTATCAGGAAAGCATGAAATATCTCCTATGGTCACTCGTTTCTTTCTTTTGGGAAGTTACTTGTAAATTGATACTTCACTGTAGGCAACGGGAAAGAAATTAGCTTATATCAAACAAGTGTGCCGTGTTTACGTGAAACGGGAAACGCGAAACGGCAAACGGCAAACGGCAAGCTATTGCCTGTCATAAAAGCATGACAATTCTCTTATTTTAACTCACGTCGTTCTTTTGAGAAGTTACTTGATACCTCACTGTACGCAACGGTAAAGAAATTAGCTTATTTCAAACAAGTGTTTTTCTCCATTTTTGGCAGGACGCAAACTCTAGTCTGAAGCAACATTTCTGAGTTACGGACGGACATCGGAATGGAACATTTTGCATGCCAGGACAGTTGTCTCTCCCAAATTTTTAAACTTATAATCCATTTTACAGTTATGTGCTTAGTTACCTGGCCTATGAATGAAAGCGATGCTACAGATGACCCGTTTGTTTCGATAGACACGTCATTGCTTTTCTATGTAAATTCCAACTAATTAGCATGAGAACAACATCATTGACACAAGAAAAGCAGGGAGGGCTGTATCATAACAAGGTCAACACCAGCCTCACTTTCATTTAAAGGCCAGGTAACTAAGCACATAACTGTAAAAAGGCCTATTGTCTCTAATAATGAAAAGATCCTTAGCAGTATAAAAGTGGTAATGTGAAGACAACTTAAAAAGGAAAAGAGCACACTTCCAGTTGCCGTTCGTGGCTCTACCAAACGTCGCGTTCTGAAGCTCCCTGATCTCTCCAACGACTCAAGATGGTTAAAACAGTAAATGCAAACGGTGATGACAAAGGAGCAGCGAGACATATTGACCGAATGCAAAAATGGCCGCCAACAAATTATTCTTTTGTCTTTGTGTTAATTAGCCTAACTAGCCTTGTTCACACACGTAAAATTGAAAGAATTTGGGCTGTAAAGCGAGGCTAGTTAGGCTAATTAACACAAAGACAAAAGAATAATAACGTACCAAAATGGAAATATTATTCAAACTTACTTGAACACTTCTTTAGCAATGTGGCCGCTTGGCGCTGAGCCATTCATTTCAAGTTCCTGCATATGAAAACAGAACAAACAGACAAGCTTTAGAGCTTAAGACCCACCACAGACGCATCAACCACAATGCAGTTACGAAGAGCTTTTGCTCATGGAACCCGACATAAGCATCCAAACCAAGATGAACGAAGGCCTGGCGGTTGAATTGCCCAATAGAACACTTTTCCAACCGGTTATTGCAAGCGAATAAAAAAGTGACTTTCCAATAGAAAGGTTCTAAAAGCAACACAATGCATTTGGGACGATTTAGAAGTAGAAAAGTTTGCTGAGGCGATAGGCACTTTAAAGGACCGCATAAGCCGATTGTTCAGTGTTAATAATGAAATATCGTTCCCAGAGCCTGCGTTACCCTTATCCAGCGACCGGGAAAGTATCATCCTCAGTGCTGACCAAAAGTATCGCAGCCTCTGGGATCGAGATTGAGTGTTAATGATGCTTCAGAAAAAACTCACCATCCGGTTGACGTGGTACTTCTCCAGCTTTTTCTGCAACTGAGCAACCAAAGAGTTTGTCTTTTGATTTTTCTTTTCGAACAAGGCTCTGGTGAGGAAAAAGCAAATACTAGCACATTTCATTATTTGATTAGGTCCGCCATTACTCACGTTCAAAACTGACCGATTGGACCACAGAGGGTTGGATCCAGGGAAAAGTGACGTCAAAGGCTCACTAGCTTAAAACTTCAGCGTGTGAATGCAGCTTATTATATATGGAAAACGCGAGTTTAAAAGACTGAAAGCCCAAAACTCACGTGCTGCAGATAAATTCTGCGGCGTACACACGCATTGCATTCTAAAACTAGTGAGCCTTTAACGTCACTTTCTCCTCGGTCCAGCTCTCGCAAGAACTTAAAGTAAGTAATGGCGGACCATTAAATAGGAAAATTCCAGTTGAAATAAACAGGTGTCTTTTTTAACT
>OX421453.1:34201586-34206586 GCA_949126865.1 Montipora capitata | reverse complement strand
ACTTCATACAGACTTCCACGAATAATTTTTAGCAAATCTATATCGCTCATTTGGCAAATAAAATGTCTTCTGACTCTGACTCCTGACCATGTTATTGACAAGATTAATTCGAAAAATAATCTCCTGCTAAGATCAAAAGTTTGAAAGCAGACAATCTCACTTTGTCGCGTGACCTACCCTTTGCGTGATGAATGCCTGTAAGCTTCATGTTCCCTTAAGAAACCTTTTTTCCACAATATAGCGATATTCACTGCTTTATAAACAATTCTTTTGAAATCTTGCCAACCACAGAACTAAAGAACCTTTGTTTCGACAGCCAATAGATCTCTGAATGGCACATTTATGACAATTGGTGACGTAACGGTGAGTATCGCTATATAAATGTATCTCACCTTTATCGAGTTTCTCTTTGCTGTTTTACTCTGTAGAAAGCTTTTTCCGCTCAACTGCTCATAAGTTAACTCTAAGTATCCCAAGAAAGTGCTGAAGCGCTTAAGTGCCCTACACTCAAAATAAATCTTTAATCTTTGTTTGTTCAGCGCCTACGTTAAGGCAGCGGTGCTGCTCTAAGAAAAAGCGGTTTTGCTTTACAGCGGTTGTTCTAAAAAGTGCAGGACGAGTACGAAACTCCAGAAGATTCTTTATTGCCCGCCACTCAAGATCGAGTTTTGTAATTTAGCATGGTTCCATACCGTCTCTCTCCTCTTGCAATTGTCGAATTTGATCCTTGGTTTTCTTGATTTTATAATTCAAGTACTCGACTCGCTGCCTTTGTTTCTACAAAAACAAAAAAACATTCATCAGCCGAGATGCGAGGGCCTCTCAGGCGGTTTTCCTTCAGTTGCTCTCTTTCAGAATTTTCTCGTGTTCCCTTGTTCCCGGAAATACTCTCAAACTTGTTCTCAGCTAAATATGCTGAAATTGCAGTCAGGAATTTGCAGAATTACTATAAGAAATTTTGGACACTGACTTTTTTGAACGTCAAGCGACGTTCACTAAAAACTTGATAAAGACGTTGACCATGCCATTGTAGTTAACAAGGCAGCTGACTATCACAAGAGACTATTCCTGGAGGCTTGGCATTCAAAGAGAGATCAGAATGCAGGGAATGAACATATAGCAATCCTGCACATTTATGTTTCAATTGCATAATGTCCCTCGCCTCGCACGGAGATCACGTGTAAAAGGAAAAGGAAAGGAACTTTATTCTCTCCAGGGATTCCTTCAAACAATGGCGAATTCCAGCATGTTACGTGACTCCAAACCCTGGGATTTTAGCATGAGAATGGTTATGCAACCTTACACGTTTTTTGGCTATATAATCTTATTCCGGCGCGGTCAGTCCTTTATAACCTCAAAAGTCCTTTCCAAGGCGTTTGGGGAGGTTTAGCTAAGTGCGCCCCTCCCTCCTCCCCGCAGCGATGATAGCGCCTACGCTCCAGGTAGCTACCTACTCACTTCCGCCTCGGGCTGGCCTTTCCCATATCTTATAACATCCTTGAGGCTTTGTTTGTGGGTAGCCCTGGTGAGAATATATTACTATTTAAGTGTCTAGTCGCTCTAGCGCTGGAGCATTAATTGGGGACACTGTAAAGTGAAATTAACAATTAAAGCAAATCAAGTCAAATGTTGGTTTTTGAGGAGAGGGGAGGCCGGAGTACCCGAAGAAAACCTCTCGGTGCAGAGTAGAGAACAGGGTTCTTGCTAAGTTTTTGCACAGGAGGTAAAAAACCAAAAATAGCAGGTAACTTTGTTACGTGCCCCTGCACGGGCTAGCGAGCTCAAGTCTTAACTTGACGTTCGTATCGATCGCTGTCGCGTGCCAGCGCCTGCTAAATTAATTTAATACTCAGCAAAAGGAAAGAAGGTTATGCTATTTCATTGATTTTCACTCGCCACCGCTTTTCTGACGCTTTGGTTGAAAACTAAACTCCGAAAGACCTTTCTCTCGTTTTCCACGCGTGGGTGCCATGTTGTAAACGTTTAATAATGGTTATGGGGGTTTCCCCTGGCCGCGGGAGAAATGGGAAGGAAACATGGCGGACATCGTTTCCGAGGGACGAGTTGGCAAAATCAAGATGGATTGCTTTAACAAATAGCATATTCTCGAAGCGATAACATGTGCCAGATATCTTCACAGGATTGGTTGGAGGGGGAAAGCAATATTTTCTCATAAACGCAATGTAATTTCACCTTTGAACAGACGAACATTCGTTGGATAATTTCGGTAAATATTTCAGCGAAACAGCAGGTAAAAATAATCGCTTTTTGTCAAATTCAAACCGAGAATGACCGAAGGCTTTCGGTCGAAACGTCTTTATCTAGTTTTTAGTGAACGTCATTTGACTTTCAAAAAAGTCATTGTCCAAAATTTCTTATAGTAATTGTTCTCAGCTTTTGATCCATAAAATGGTTTATGTTCCCCTGTTCCCTAAGATATTTTGTCTTTGCTCCCTTGTTCCCCAAAACCCCTGGAAGACCCTCACAAGTTCACAGTGCAGTTACAGGTGGACACTCGTATGCCATGGTAATGAAAAATCTTTTTCCCGCGCCATGATAAACTCCACAAAATTTACGTTTAGCCTCTCTCTCTCAAAGAGAAACAGGCCACAGACACCACCAATGGTTCCATGTGTATATTATTACCTCAGAGTCGATGATCTGCCCATCTACTTCATCTGTGCTTCCTTTTTCATGAGAGCTTAAAGTACCATCCAGCTAAAAAGATCACATATTTTAATGTTTGCATTAAGAGTTCCTAAATGGGGCTATGTCACGTAAAATGATGTATTTCATCACACCCAAAATGCCCAAAAATAACCACTTCAAACTGTTGAACTGCATAAAAGAAACTAAAGCAAAGGGAAAGAGACGCATGGATGGACACAAACGATTGAAACAGATTGCATTTGGCTGATCTTGTGGAAAACAGTAGGCCCAACGTTTTTCAAGTTTATGGCAAATTATCGGCCGGATAAAGGCCGTTTTTGCTAAGAATCATCTTGTATGTGACAAAACGATAATTTTATCAGTATAGGAATGCCACATTACCATGATTTTCGAGTCTAAACTCGTGATTAACCAAAGATCTCCCCGAAACACCCTAAAATAACGTGACATAGCCCCTTTAACAAAAAGTGATTCATCGTCTTCTCCAACAGTTCTCATCAAATACCGGTTCAACGTTCTACCACTCGAGCTATCAAGGCAACTACATGGGAGTTCATAAGTCATTATGTACATGTAAGTTCGTTACAATCCCGGAAAGGATGGTGCCTCAATGAAACGACTAAATATTTAATTGATACTATTTTTGAACTACGCAAAGGAGCATGTTGAGATTTTGAACATTGCCCCTACAGACCTAAATCAAGCATTAACGAGAACAAAATCTGAAAAAATCAGATTTGAAACCATGGCCTCGGTGCAGTGTTTGACTGATCGAGCTATCATGCAAACTGGGAAATGGTCATTTAATGAATTAGAAAGAAGAATTGCTGTCACCACGGTAAAAGACGCGACTTATGATTATGGAGCCTAATACTGCTTCAATGTAATAGGCCATTTCCGAGTTCATATCTGCCTCCTCTTCAAAGCGAGTCTAAGTGCGAAGTTTTTCTTATGAAAATTAGTTTTCATTCATTATGTAAAGTGGAACTAATTACCATCACAAAAACTACGCACTTAGACTCGCTTTGAAGAGGAGGCAGACAAGAACTCGGAAATGGCCTATTGCTCCGTGGTACAGCCTGTACCTGATTTTTTTCCTAATGAACGTTCTTCGCACTACAAACATCTATGTACACATTTACATAGATCAAAAGATCTTAATTTTTTTTTGTACATACAGAATCCACATCTGCAGAATCGTCTGCCTCGTTTAATGACAACCCTGTGCCACTTCTCCCTCGAGGCAGCTGGTCTGGCATGCTAACAATGCTGGGTCCCCTGGGGCGGACACCGCTGTCACTTTCGGTACGGTTACGATTGTCAGCAGACTGCGCCTCGTGAGTCTTGCTACGGCGTCTGCCAAGACTAAAGAAATTTCATCCCAATGTTAATTCTAACTTCACTCGTAAAACTACCTTTTTAAAATTATTTTTGGCTTCATGAAACCTTCAGGCGTTTTCACCAAACATCGCAGTTATTACTGCTTAGAAGCAATTGTAGGTTGCTGAAGTGAATGTTAGCCCCCCACCCCCATCCCCCATAAAACACATATATTTCTACCTACTGGGGACCGCTACAACAACGACAGTGACACAAAACAATGATATCATTGGTCAAAAGAGGAAAAATAATCATGTTGCACTTGCGGCACGAATTTTGGCGCATATTTTCGCGGTACTCTGCTTAACAACGACGAATTTGAGGTTTTGACGACAACGTGAGCGTAAAAAGCTGAAACATTCATTTTCTATTTTCACTCTGAAACCGCTCGTACCAATTTATTTTTAGGATACCTTGTCCACATTGTAGTCCTTAAACGATGGAATAATCGCTAAAGACTTACGATATTGCAAAGTAATATTTTGACGTGCCGTTTTGCTCCGAAACCGAGGGGTAGCCCCACCTGTTTGCCCGTTTCTCGAAAGTCCCGAAACTTTACGGCCATTTTCGGGTGTCACAATTCCCTTTGTATTTCAAGAACGGAGAGGATTTAAGTCGTCAAACTTCACAGACATGTTTCCTTTTCAGTTAGCTTGAAAACGTGTTAAAAGATCGGCTTTCCAAAACAAGCGGTTGGCAATTTCACAAATAGCTTTTCGGGCCCGAAAGGTTTTCGGGACTTTCGAGAAACGGGCCTCAGGTGACTTGCGTGTCAAACGGCAAAGGTAAAAACATTATTATTTATTTATTTATTTATTCATTTATTTATTCACTTACGATGATGGCATCGCCCTTTCACGTATTTCAGCCAGCACTTGAGAAAATTGTTTCTTGTGTTTATCTATTGGCACACTGCCTTGATTTCTTCCGCTATCTTCAGCCTACATGTA
>OX421453.1:34179086-34196586 GCA_949126865.1 Montipora capitata | reverse complement strand
CTGCATGCAAACAAAATGAACTAAATGTATGTAACAACAAAAATGAAATTTCCAAACCTTGTAACTATCAAAAATATTTTTTCTTTTTCATGAAAACCACGCATTGCAGCTGTTTTCAGCTAATATTAGTAACACCTAAAGTTCTGTTTGTGCCAGACTTACCATGTTGATTACCCAACCAATGATGTAAACTTCCGATGCAAAATGGTAGATAGAATTAATTAACTTGGCATCATATTTTACCAACAACACATGAAAAATGGAGAAACATATAAATATATATTTTTTCTTTTTCATGTCAACTCAGTTAAAATGTACAATATATGCAAGCAGCAGCTGATAAATTCCAGACGAAGTTATCTTATCAAATGTACTGTAGCAGTGTAGGAGAGTGAAATGTAATTACTTTGACGGCAACAGTGAATTAATCCTGACTCCCAGAAAAACAGCTCACTGCATAACTGTTGGGAATAATATCATTAATGCCAGAGGAAAATGACAACTATATTATCACTTACAATTTCATTGTGTTGGGAGAGAGTTTGTTGAAAAAAAAAACGGACGAAAAGCAGTCGGAAACCAAATTACGAGTCAGAGAATTAATCGAGAAAGGTTAGTTAGTTATCAAGGAATGATAAAAAATTTTCAAGTGCAGAAATCATTAACTATAGCCGAAAAAAAAAGTAATTCAGTTTAGTTTTGAGGGCAGCCATGCAGAACAACTCGGCGTTATGCTAAGAAATCGTGGGAGCTTAACTATAAGCTTTTACATACTTGCACTGTTATGAGGCAAGAAATAATCCCATACAGGAAATATTCACGATAATACATAAACTTAACATGATCTTGATATAAGCTTGTCGACGTCTCGGCAGACATTGCATAATTTCAGTGCCTTGCTTGCGAGTATAATCAGCCAAAACGCTTGAAAAGGAATGATATTTTCAAACTTTGTATTGTTACCTCAAATCGACGACCCCGATCGAGTAATTATAAGTTCTCAGCTTCCATGGACGAGCGAACATCGAGTTCAATTCAAACATGGACGCGCCAGATGGCCATGAACTTCTCTTCGACTGAAATCATCGACGCAAGTTACAAAAATAAACTTTCAAGACGAATTATTTGCGGCGCCAATTCTTTGCTAGCTAAATACATGAATTAATAATTACCTGTGACGAAAGAACTATCCAATTACATACTTAGATGAGTCCATTCCCAATTTTACAACTGCCAAAATGACGAGGACGTTTTAATATTCAAGCACACAGACTTAAATCTTGACAGCAGTGTCAAAATATCATGTATCGGGAATGCTCAGTAATCATTGGGCCAAAGAGAGCGCTCGTATTGAAAAAGGTTAAATCGGCAAAATCATTGCCTACGTTGTTCCTATGATTAATAATTATTAAACTGGTTGAAAAAACGAGTTGATCTCCATATTAAATCTCTGTTGAAAAAACCATAGTTAGTTAACTATGAAAAAACATATCGATTCATTTCCCTAATTCAACCCGTGATAAAACTTAATAACTAAATAATGGTAATTTTAGCACAAGGTAAGAGACTTTTAGCAATCAGTAATATTAAAATGATCTAAAGTAAAATTAAGGAGGACGTTTCTGCCCAGCTAACCTCGAACATGTCTCGGAGATGGAGGTACTTTCGACATCACTGTTACATCACACAACACAGAGATTTTCTCGTCCAATACAGCGTTTGTACATTTCCTTTTCTTGACCAAGGCAAATAACCGTTGAAGAACAGAGCCATCAAAGTATAAATTTCATGTTTTCAGAGGCATATCCTGTTCTTTTCGCAAAGAAGAACGGTATAAAAATTTTTGTTTATTTCGCACTTTCCCACAATGCAGCGCGGTATAGGTCAACTCGAATTGCGTTAAATTTATTAATTCATTTATTTGTTTTCGAAATCACGTCATTGCTCTTATTTGATTTTTTTTCCTGAAGGACTTTTCTTTTTTTCCACCTTCACCTTTAGGGGCTCGGCCCGTTTCTCCAAAGTCCTGAGACTTTACGGGCCATTTTCGGGTGTCAAAATTTTCTTTGTATTTCAAGAACGGAGAGGACTTAGGTCGTCAAACTTCACAGTCATTTTTATTTTTGTTGCCTTGAAAACGTGTTCAAAGATCGGCTTTCTAAAACAAGCGGTTAGCAGTTTCACAAATGGGTTTTCCGGCCCGAAGAGTTTTCGGGACTTTCGAGAAACCCCAGGTCCGATGATTACGTGGCGTGACACCATTTCCTGTGACGATCAAACTGGGGTCATTTTTCATACCCTAGCATATTTTTCCTACAAATTTGACAGAACGTCAAAAAGGACTGAACGAATTTGCCGCTATCCCAACATCACCTGCCTTACTTAGAGAAACGATACGTATCATCATCCTACACGAATTGCCGTTAAACAACAAATTCCGAGTCGGTTTTGTTGTTTTTGTAGAGGAAAAAAAAGTTATTTATACCAGTTTGCGTTTCATTTGATGAGTCCTGATATTGAAAGAATGCGCGCTCCATCCCTTGCAAAGTCAAATGTTATCTATTTTTCTTCAATAATTTGTTTCAAGAATTGGTTTTATGTATAAACCTGTTGTTGTTGTTGTTGTTGCATGTTGTTGTTGTTGTTAGATCCTTCTGGGACATGGGGGGAGACCCGCTTGGGTTTGAATGAATCCCGCCTGGATCTCGAAATTTTGACCCCATTTAAGGCTCTAAATTTCCGCTTTGTGGATGAATCCTGACCACACATGGCATCTTCCCAAGGTGTTCCTTTGAGCGACGAATCATGATCAAAAATAATTTGCATTTAGACTGATAGACCGTTCTAGAACTGTTTATTTTCTTGCGCTGAAAACTCTATATCACACAACATATTTATCTTGCACTTGAATTTGAAACGCATACGTGTAGAAACAATCTTTAAGAAAATTCCCCAGGAGCAATTTCAAATGGCCGCAGATCATTTGTTATTTTTCGTAAGTCTAACATATTACGATTCCTTTTAGGAAACGTCTCTGAAGCGGAAATCAGGAAGATAGAAGCTCAAAGACAAAATCCCATTTGGCGGCAGATACCATAAAGATATATTGTAGAAGACGTTACACCTCCCCCACCTTTCCCGTCGTTCCTAACTGGTTATTCAAGTCTTCGTTCAGTTTCAGTTATGATTACTAAAGCGAGGGTTTTGTAGCTCACAAAATGTTACCTGTTTTTTGGCGTCGACGTTGGAAAGGGCTGGCTGTATTTTCATCTGTTAGAGAGTGTGATCTTTGTCTCACCAACGGAGCCGATCGCCTGCGCGAGGTTGGCGAACAAGAAGAGACCAAAATAGACACGGGCTCAGATCTGATGCGACTCTTGTCCGCCATGCAATCGTTAAATTTCGTTGAAACAGAATTTGCTTTTTCTTACCAAAACATAATCTCTTGGTTAGAAGTGTTAAAATGTCTTTCCGCTTGAAACTTAACTTTGTTTATCTTTCTCTGCAAATGACAGTTGATTGCTTCGGTCCTTGACTTTCAGTCTTCTCATCTGCATTAATTTATTAAAGCCGGTATGCAAATGTTGTCGTCGGATTAGTTATTGCTAAAAAAAGAGTTTTTGCTAGTCCAAGTTGATGCCAAAACTTTTCCCAAATTTTGAAATAGTCCAACAAACTTTGCTCTGCGTTCCCTTGTGTCCCTTGTTGAAATATCGGTTTCCTTCTGCAAACACCGTCACAAATCCAATATGTATATATTGTTTTCTTGCCCTAACCAGGCAAGACAAGCCTAGAGCCTGTATCTGCTGTATTCACTGCCTTGATTGTGTGGTCT
Source organism: Montipora capitata (assembly GCA_949126865.1). NCBI lineage: Eukaryota > Metazoa > Cnidaria > Anthozoa > Scleractinia > Acroporidae > Montipora > Montipora capitata. Next base: position 34,192,751 of record OX421453.1, on the reverse strand, counting down.
CGAAACAAACACTATCCTCGCTGAAAATCGAGATCAAACTGCTCTGCAGTCGCTAATAGCGGAGTTGTTACATGCACTATCTGCCAACCAAATCGCATTTTAATAGTTTTGCATATCATATCAGTTAGAGCCAATGGATCATGTATACCAGAGGCACCCGTCACCGAGGACACCGATGTTGGCCTACATATCGACTGAGTATCGGCCAATGGTATCGGTCGATACTTGGTCGACGGGTGCCTCTACTCTAAGTGATATGATATGCAAAATCTATTGCGTGTAACAACTCCACTATCGACTGCAAAGCAATTTGATCTCGATTTTCAGCGAGGATAGTGTTTGTTTCGAGACCACACAATCAGGGCAGTGAATACATAGGCAGCCCAAGCTCGCGTCACTACAGACAGCCGTTGAGAATTTAAACGCGTTGTAAGACTTTGTATGGGAAATCAAATACCGTCGATTATAAAGCCTAAAAAATGCTCAATTTAACGTTCATTCAATAAAATGAATCAAAATGACTCACCTCTGGTGTATTCTTGTGCCTTTTGGAGTTCATTTCACAGTTTCGCGAAGAACATTGTTCTAAGAACATTGAAAACACGGACTTCGCGAAACTGTGAAATGAACTCCAAAACGCACAAGAATACACCAGAGGTGAGTCATTTTGATTCATTTTATTGAATGAACGTTAAATTGAGCAATTTTTAGGCTTCATAATTGACGGTATTTTATTTCCCATACAAAGTCTTACAACGCGTTTAAATTCTCAACGGCTGTCTGTAGTGACGCGAGCTTGGGCTGCCTATGGTGAATACAGAGGAGATATACAAGCTTTAGGCTTGTCTTGCCTGGTTAGGGCAAGAAAACAATGTAAACATATTGGATTTGTGACGGTGTTTGCAGAAGGAAACCGATATTTCAACAAGGGACACAAGGGAACGCGGAGCAAAGAGCAAACACCATTTATTTATTTCATTATTATCGATAGCAGCCTTTTGCTCCAGTCCTTTTACAGTTTTTATTGTTTACAAACATATTGAGCCAGTACATTACAAACTTTACTCATAAATCTACGAACACTATGACTAGTACAGCTAACCAATTGCGCAATCACGAAAAAGTTGATTTTCTCGGATGTTAATGTATTAATTTCTACAATACGAACCAACGACCATAAACTAACTATACTACTGACCACTGACAGCTGGCAAATCGAACTAAGTATAAACTACTGCTAACATGACTCATTTACAACATTAACAAAAAAAGGGTAAGGCTTTGTTTAAGTTCGTTTTGCTCCATTGGTTAATGTCAGGAGCCTATCATGACTAAATGGAATACGAACGTACGACTTCATTGTATTTGTGGAATGGCGTTTTAACAGGAAAAACCTTAATAACAATGACCACATCCCCAGCAAACCATTGTTTTAACGAAAACAGCTGGTCAGCAACCTGGTTTTGGTCATTGCTGTCTAAGGTCTTTTTTTACAGACCGAGTTACATTTAAAGTGATTTTCTCGCGAAACCAGACCTTTCCAGCCAATCCCAAGTCTTGCATGAAAAAATACTTTCCATGGAATTGAAAAAGATCACTCGTGATAGCCAAACTATTTCAAGTCCCTATGTCGCTTATTTTTTCCCGTTTTTTTTAACTTTTCGTTTAAATATCTATTGTGTCTGGAGTGTAGTACTTCAAAAAAATTTCCTTCATGGTGTATCCACGCGGGTGTGCGGACTAATACAAAAGAAATGTGCAAAAGAATAGAAGTCTTGTTGAAAATCTAGACCTTTTTGTTAAGTCTTTATAGAAATGTCGGACGTTAGCTAACCTTCGGATGCCGTGCATGTTCTGACGATTCCGAATGGCATTAAATGATTCTTGACTTCTTTGACGTCATTAGTTACCAGGACTCAACTGGATCGGCCAAAAATCAAAGGCCCGCTAAAACGCGTGGATACACTCTGACGGAAAATTTTTTGAAGTAGTACACTGTGTCTCCACACATAATAAGTAATTAAATGAAAAACCAAGTAAATGGAATAGACGATATGTACAGGATTTCTAACTGAATAATGTAAGCGTCACAGGGTCTTTACTGAACTCGTCTAAAAGTATCTTAATATGTTTAGATGCCGTTACGTACATAGACATTACATAGACGTGATATTGGAGTCAGTGTAGGGTTACATTTAGCCTGCGAACAGCAGACGCATTTCCGGTCGTCGCTTCTCTTCGGAGGGAGAGAAGGGACGACCGGAAATGCGTCTGCTGTTCGCAGGCTAGGTTACATTGGGCTCCTGACTGAATGTTAAGGAAAGAGGGAGTAATGTTTAACTTTATCTTTAATGAGTTTCCGATAGAAAAAAAATTCATAAATAGATGAATAACTACAGATTTACTAAATATGTTAAGGGCCTACAGACGTATTTTTCGCGCGTTGCTAAGGAAGTGAAATGTTACTTCCGGTGACTGACATCATCATATCGTAAGCTGACCAGGAAACCCACTCACAAGCAAAAATCACCGCACGAACTGTTGTTTGCATCGAGGGTTTTTCCTCGCCCTTCGTCGAACTCGTTCTCAGATCAACTGTGCATGCGTTAACGAACCGACTTCCGGTTTGAGAAAAAGCTAAATTTCCGGCGGTCTTTAAATTGAATTAATTTTTTTTAGTATGGCACGTTTCACCTCTAAATACAGAAAATAACATTTTTCAAAATAAAAAGAAAACCATGCTTGGCTGGATGCAAAAACGAACACAAATTATGGAACCACTGATGAAAATACCCAAATTGAGTAGCACGTAGACAATTTTAGAGTTTTCTTTTATTGGTCACGTGGCCATAAGCGTGGCATGATTACGTCATATTTAGGGTCATTGGTTTACAAAAGTTAACTGTTACATCCTTAGCAACGCACCCCAAAAATTACGTCAGTAGGCCAGAAAAAAAAAATTATGACTGAGGCAATGTCCATGATTAACTTCCCTTCGTAGATATTTTAGGTGTTTACGATAAGTACATTTTAAAGACAAGAGCGGAATCACGCTTTCTTTAAAGGGGCTAGGTCACGCAATTTTAGGCAATTTCAGCACTGATCGAATGGTCGTATAATTCACTAAAATATCAAAATAAGTGTTCAAAACTATAGAAGAACTCTAACAAAACACAGGAAGGCCAAGAAGGGATATGGATGGACAAAACTGGAGAGGATTGAAATGGATTGAATTTGGGTAAATTTGAAAAACGTCGGCCCACCTTTTTTCAAATTTATATCAGTCTATATCAAAATGTCATTTACAAAGCTGGAAAATTATTCTCAGTTGTTATGTGGCCGTGATTTTGCAAATGAAAGACTCTTGCTCTGCCAATTTGACGTTTAGAGCTCATAATTAACAAAATTAAACAAAATTACCTAAAATAGCGTGACCTAGCTAGCCCCTTTAAAAATGGCTGAGGCAAGTACCTCGGTTTGCCTCATATATACTGGCTCATACTGAAAGAGTGCTGTCTGATTTAACATGAAAACAGCTTCAGATGATCACATGATAATAGGGAGCTTGAGCAACGGCAACAGCGACTGGCAACGAGAACGTCATCTCAAAATATAAATTCGCGTCATTTTAATCGCTTCGTGACTATTTCAACCTTTTTAATTATGACAAGGGTGTGGTACTTCTTCAAAAATGACACTGGTCGACACGGCACTTAATTTAGGGGAGAAAATATAAAAATATATCCCTAAGTGCTGATGTTATTCATACTGGCTGGCTGTTAACTATTTTGCAAGCAAGTTTGATTTGAATTGCAAGGGCAAGCACGATACAAGACAGACATTTTCCAGTAAAATGAAACATTTAAGAACAATTCGCGTTTCCTGGTCGTGCCAAATTGGAAATGTGCCACAACAACGAAAACACTTTGTAATTTCACATCATATGCGGGAGGAGTCTGCAAAGTTAGGACTGGTGACCAGCAACATGATTGGTTGGTTTCTTTAGTTTTGTCGTTACCAAGGTACTCCTATTTTCGCTCCAAAACGGCGATTCCTTCGGTCAGCACTGAATAAAAACTACTTCTAACCACTTCAGAAAGAAGCGCAGTTGAAGTGAGTCGAGACCACTGCTGATCTCGAAAAAGATTGGATCGATCATCTATTGTTTCATGCGAAGCAGAACAAAATATCAAAAGTGCCAGAAATCAATGTGGCAATGTTGTAAAAACCACTTTCAAAGTTTTTGCCTCTTTATATCGAAGGAGGTTCCGCTTTTACCCATAAAGTGGCCAAGATGCACCGCGGGAGTGAAGACAATGGGTTGTTCGATCGATCAGTGGACCTGACCGCTTACAAGAGGCCACAGTTCGCCGACAAGCCGACGGTTACAGAAAGGAAACAGCTTCAGATTATCACATGACAATAGGGAGCTTAAAGGGAAAGTACGGTCTAGACAAAGTTTCTCTAAGTTACGAAAACTTTTCCCCAGGAATTCGAAAATAATCGCCGTTTTGTCCAGTTCCCTGTTAAAATGTGACAAGAGCACTTTGAAGTTGCCTCTTTCGTGACTTGGAGAGCGGCAGGTATTTTTTAGGCCTAATTAGGCCTAAAGAAAAGTGTTTAGGCCTAAGGTTAGCTTTTCATGTAACAGTCACGGCAAGTCTATCGCTTTTTAGTGCCAGCGGTTTTCCAGTTATAATAAAATTTCAACCTGCAACCTGCAACCTGCAACCTGCAAAAAATACCTGTCGCTTGGAGAGCGCCATCTTGGATATGACGTATTGTGACGTACAATAGTCAACAAATGCGTTCGACCTTACCAAGTTCCCCGATCACTTTCTCTTCGATAAATTCAAATATAACATGAACTATGGTAAACGGTCTTGTGGTTGAATAGGTAGTAGGCCATGTAGGCCATAAGTTGCGACAGAAGCTCAAGTCACTTAATACTTGTAGATTTTCTGGTCAATCAAACTAGGCGGCAAAAATCAGCCAGAGCAACTGTAAACAAGACGAAAACCTTGAATATGCGACAAAGAAAATATTCGACAAGCGCACCTTTTTCACTTTCTTCCTTCAGCGACAGCCGTCTTCGATGCTTCAGCAAACGTATTTGTCTGCTTTGACACGGGGAAGCGTTTAATTTAGAATACGAGCCTACGAAACTTTCAGATGTTGCTCAATACACGGAGCAAGACTTGTCTAGACTTGAGAACACATATAGGGAAAAAACCGAAGCTTAGACCGGAAAATTAAAATTTAAAGAAAAGTTGGTCGGCGAAAATAAAGCGTGGATGGATTCCTCAAACGTGAAACCTGACTGCTATATTCAGCTGTATATTGTCTGTTCGGGTCTGTCATTTTACTACGGAGGACTTCAAGCGGGATCTTCAGGTATATGCCGGAATATTGCAATTGGTCTAGGTGACATTCGCTTCATATTGAAATCTCAGTCAAATAGTCCAAAATATCATTATATTGGAGCGAGAAAACTGAATCAAGCCATCTATAGACGACTCTCACTGTTGTGCGCTAATAAACGTAACTTGAAATGTGGTTAAATTTTGTTAGCAGTATAGAAACTACTGAAACCATTTACTCTTACCATTTGATGGAAATGTATAAATCGATCGTTTGAAATTGTCTCGTAGAAAGTCACGGTAGACAGATTAAACTTGATTTCCAGGCATTTATTTTACAGCAATGAGCGCGGGATAGCACTGCAAGCTCTCTTTCGTTTTGTAAAACTCCTGCATATAACTCAGATATAAAAACCTGTTTAACGACCACGAGGTAAATCTGTTCAGCGGTGGAGCCAATATCAATACAATCTAGCTATTGTAGCCTCTGATTCAAGTCTACAAAGTATTGCTCTCCTCGCCTGTGTTTTTCTTCTTTTCATCAAGTACGTTTAGGAATCCGGTCAAATCCTTGACTATTGCTACGTCATAGCCTCGTTTGCATACACAAAAACAAAGATGGCGGATTTCAATTTAAATTTGCCCATTTTTGAAGCGTTATTGTTGGCTATTTAAACACATTTAGTCCAAATGAGTGGTCAAGTATGACAATACAGGTAAAGAACTTTCGATCCAGAGAAACTTTTTCTGGACCGTACTTTCCCTTTAAACAACGACAACGGTGACTGGCAACGAGGACGTCATCTTAAAATATAAATTTGCGTCATTTTAATCGCTTCGTGACTATTTCAACCTTCTTACTATGACAAGGGTGTGGTATTTCTTCAAAAATGACACTGGTCGGAGCGGCACAAGTGCTGACGTTCTTCACAAAACCTCAATTTTGGCTATTTCACGTTGCTGTTTTGCTGATGACGGCAAATAAATGAAGAAATGGACAAAAGTGAAAAGATGCACGTGCAGAGCGTGCAAAGCTATTGATTTTGCTCACTAAATATGCAAATTTTTCACGTTCTTGTTGCCGTCGCCGTTGTCGCTGCTTAATTAAGCTGATTAATACCAATCTCGACCCCAGAGCTCCTCTCTTGACTGAGGGAGAGAAGAGCTCTCGGGAACCCTGAAATAAACTGTCTTCTCTTTGGTTTTCGTGAAGAACAATCAAAGCTTCCCTAATTGGTGCATTCATGTTAGCACGAGGAGTGAGCAGGCGCCGTAAAGTTCAAATAGCCAATTTTTGGCTACAAGAACCCTACGGCGCATGTTCTCCAGAGCCTTGTGTCGATCCAAGGCTCTGGTGACGAGAATGACTAATAGCAAATAACCACGTACTTATGGGCATGCGCTTTAAATCAAAGAAAAAAAAACACCTCCACCTCATCTACTTCAAATTCTAAAGCTCCGGCAAGAAGAAATGACCTTTTCTTAACCCCTGCTGGGACATTGTAGTTGTCTCCAAAATTTGATGATGAATTGCCCGGATGCCTATCAATTACGATATCCTTATGTCCAAAGGTAAGGCCAAAACGTGCAACGTTACGTATCGCTTTGGAACGATCTTTGACATTGCTTTTGAAGGGCGGCAGTCCTTCAGCGTTTCGTAGCGAGAAAATGAACGCTTTCTCTGTCGCACCGAATTTCTCTTCACCGTGTTTTGGCGATTCTGAAAAAAGGAAAAATCATTCATTGTACTTAAAAATGGATCAAAAAGAAATGGCGTATTTAAACAGAAAATAATAAGAGGATAAGTTATTCACTTTTTAGTCACGTAGCAACACTTTGACTCCTTGCAGTGATAATAACGTAAATTCCCCTCAAAATTTCAAACACTTTCCGGTGAACAAGTATTGAAGATTAAGATTATTATCAGTTGAGGGGCGTTGTTTTCTGATAACACCAAATTCTCATAACTAGCCAACAAAAAAATCTATGGCACTAGTTAGGAGAATGAACTTTTATATCACAGGAGTGAAAGGACTTGAGGCCCTGAAACATGATAAAACGGAAGCTAAACATGATACATCATGTCACCAAGTGTCTCATTGCGTCAAAATCAAACTGCCAATGTATCAAAGAGTGTTTGGATAAGCGCCATTTGAAAAGTCAAAGGGATTAGTTAAACATTTTCGTAATGGTTCTCCCAGAAACATTTGGTGGTGTTGTGCAGCCCACCTTTTGAAACCCTTACCCTATCAAAACAAGGTGTGCACTGACCAGTATCACGTGACCATATCGAGGTCAGCTTTTTTATTGACCACTGACCAGGTACTGGGTTTCGATTGGATCGCACGCTCAAGCCAGGTTAACTTATTGTAAGGACAAATGACCCGGGATCTCCGTTTTTAGGCCGGGCTAAATCTATATATTATATGAAGTCTAACTGCGTCCAACCTCGTTCCCAGGGCTTTTTCGCAACGCCCTTGTCCCTGGGAACGAGGTTGCACATCCTTCACGGTATTAAGAGCTTACAAAACGTCCATATAACAGTTGCCTTGGCTTGATAGCTCCATTGCAATACTCTGGACGGGAATTATAAATCAAGTTCGAAGCCGCGTTTTAAAAATCATGTACTTCTTGAGTAGGAGGGCCGGACGGGAAATTTGGCCCGAGGTCATCGCGTACGGACTGAGCGCAAAGTTCCGTGCACCATGACCTCGGGCCACATATTTTTAATATCCTGTCTGGTCCCAGCTTAACTCAGTTAATAAGCACTTTATCATATGGGATCTTTAGAATATTTATGAGAGAAGATGAAGTTTGAAAAAAAGTTACAAATTTGCACCGAAAATTTATCTGATATGTTGTTGCTCTTCTGGCAGTAAATAACTTCGAAGTTTAGAAGCGACGAAATCCTTTAAAATCGCGTGTATACAATAAAACAAGAAATTTATTGCAGTAACGTAAAACCGTGATTTAAAGATAGCTGAACATTGAATACCCACCCCAAGGGATATCTGTGAATCCTCCAAACACGAAATCGTTTTTCTTGACAATAGTAACCGTGTTGTTTTTTCCATCGCAATTACGGTGAAACGTTGTATCATGAGCTCCGTCGGTCGAACTTCTGTAACAGAGTTTCCACCGGGAGTCATCTCCAATGACAGGCAACAGAAACATTGCAAGATGGCGCAGATAAAATTCATCACTGGATAATATCACTGAATTCATCATAGCTGGCAAGTAATTTGAAAAGAAATTAAGTTATATGAGTAAATATTTGCAAGTATCGTTAAATGAGATGATACGTGTGGCATTCCCCAATCTTTAAAGAGCACGAGTGGAGAGAACACATTCGCCATGTATGGTTCTCTTCCAATGATATTTTTTTTCAATATAAATTTAGCTCGTGGAGATGATGCGCGGTTACTTTAAGAAGACACCTAATTGATTATCATTGGCTGCGTGACCATGGGGACGAGAGCTAATCTCGTTCGCACATCTCCCACGGTCATTTTCAATGACAGATTGAGATCTGGGTACGAGATTAGACCAGACCAAAATAACTTTTACAGCATGCCGCGAAGCTTAAAACAGATTGGAAAAAAATCATGGACGATGGGGATGTGTTTTCTCTCCTCATCAACTCTTCGTCCTTGCTATTACTGGCTTAGTTTTCATGAAATTACCTTTTCTCGAGAAAAATTCCGGTCCGGTTTGCATGAGGGCCGATCAGTTCAATTCCAAGGTTAATCATTACGTAATGGGTGAATTCATAGTACCTTATTACATGAAATTTTTGCGACATGTTTATATCGCGATTTTGATGTGCACATATTTCGCGACAATTAAATTTCACGATTTTGCGAAAATTATATAATGCACTGGCGGTAATACTTCCCTTCCAGTTAATACACCCTTATTCCTGCCCTCTCCTATCCTTTCAAGACATAAATCTCCCCCCAACCTCCTCCCTGTACGCTGCTGAAAAAGTTATACTGTGACATTTCCGCCAGCCAAGTTGCACGTATTTGTTACAGTTAAATTTAAATTCAGCTTAATTTTAATTTCAACCTAGGTCATTTTAATTTCAAACTAGGTTGAAATTGAAAGTAGGAAACATCTGCAAGGAACATTGCGAAGGGAGGGTGGGGTACGATAGAAGTACTGGAGAGGATCAGGGAGGGATAGGTGAGTAGAAGGGAGGAAAAGATATCTTGTTGTTTTTAGACTCCCTAAAAAATCCAAGCCCCTGTTTTTTGACTACACCCCCACAAAAAGAAAAATCCATTTTTAAGACAGCTGATTAAAACTGAAACCACAGTAGTTACAAAAATTTAAACTGGTTTGAAAAAAAAAAAAAAAAAGAAATGGTTAAAAAAAATTCCAACCAAAAACAAAATTAAACCACAACATATCCACTTGTCTACAACAACTTTAACTTCTGTAGTCTCACATGCACAGGAAAAGGCTTCTTCTATCACTCGTCTTCTTTTTCTTTTATCACTTCCTACTTACAGGACACAATTCCACAACAACCACTACTACCGTTTGAACTAAGGCGGTTAATACAGTTTTTCTTTTTTTTCTAGAAGTTTCTAAATCAACTCTATTTTTGTACATTACAACATATCTATTTTTGGTATCGCTGACTAATGTTGACTGACCAGTATGACTCTAAAAAGTTCTGGCATGTAGAATATAATTAGCATACTCCGGAAAAGCGAAGTTTCTAACTCCATGACACTAATGTAAAGTTTTGCCGAATAACAGCGTTGAACAGCATTTTGGAGATGAGAAATGAACTCCTTGGATAATTGTAATTTGGGATTATAGCGTTAATCGGCTTTTGAACAACCTAATCAAGGTTTTTGCGAACCTCGTCTCCAGGACCTTCCCCTTCCTCTTTCTATAGTTTCAGGCGGCAACTTACGTTTGGTCTCGGATCATAGTCGATCAGCTAATCCGTTTGTTCCGAAATTCAAGTTAAAATATCATGGTTTGCTTCCCCTTGCTGCAATGTTTCGAGAATTTTTTTGTTATTTTTTCGTTTGATTTAGAGTCTGGTTATCATCGTATGGACATTAATAGTAATTTTTGGAAATATCTGGGTGTTCCCTGGAGATTCTCGGGAGTCGTTAGGTATTTTGTTTTCAGAGTTTTGCCTTTTGGTTTATGATCGGCTTGCTATCTATTTACTAGAATGACTGTTTAGGCCATTCGTTGCACGTTGGAGATCACTCGGTGTTTTTGCTATTTTGTATATTGACAATGGCATTTTTGCTCGCAGATCTCTTACCAATGCGAGATCTACTTCTTCATTGGTCAGGTCTCACCTTCAGAATTCTGGTTGCAACTACAACGAAAATAAGTCCTGTTGGGAACCCCGTGAGATTGGCAAGAGAAAAAGACTGTGAAGTTGAAGTCTGTTTTGACCTGGCTAAAAATTATTTTCCTAACCTTCGAGTTTGAGACGTAGCTAGTCAGTTTCTGGGTTTGTCATTTCCCTCACTGTTGCTTTGGCCCAATTGCCCGCTTGTTCACAAGACAAATGTACTTTTTCCTTCAACTAAGGCGTTCGTGGAATGACGCGCTTTCTAATCCCGGAGGCGTTTTACAAGAATTGAAATCCTGGGTAGGGCATGTAGATGCATTTAACGGTTACCCGATTAATACACCTGTCGTGTAAAGCGATTTCGACCTTTGACGCTAGTCTGTCGGGTTATGGTGCTCACGTTTCTTGCTGTAACGAGATCAAATTTTTTTCTGTAATCTGGAATGATTATGAACGTGTCATGAGTTCCTCGTATCGGGAGTATCTTTTCAGACTTTTCCTACCCAATGGATCCCGAGGGAAGAGAATGAGTAGGCCGATTATTTGAGTCGTATAGTTGATCCCCACGATGGGTTGTTAAATCCTAAATTGTTAAGTATAAAATAAGTGTGGACCTTTCGATGTGGAACAAATGGCTTGTCATTATAATTCACATTTGTCCAGGTTCAACTCGAAATTTTGATGTCCAGGTACCGAGGCTGCTGATTGATGTGGAGTATTTTTAAATACCATCGTGGAAACTTGTAAAGCAACTATCTGTTTACTGGCTTTGATTGGAGTCAACGCCGTTAACAACAGTTTTGAATGTGGAATTGAACTGGACATTAACCAAGCTACTGAAGCAAAAAAGATCACTGAAATACTGTGAATTAAAAAAAAATCGACTAAAATTCCTTCGAACAAAGTGTAGACTACCCGTAGCCTCTTGTTCCAAGCGATACAACAGGCAACGACCACAAGGTCGAGGTGTGCCAAAACAAGTCAAAACACGTCGCGATTGTACTCTCAATCATTAGACCGGACTTTACCTGAGCAATTTCTTCCGTCTCCTCCATATCCTGTTTTGCAAGTGCAATTGTAAGATCCTAAGGTATTTGTACAGTTGGCATTCACGTGACAGTTGTTTTCAGATGAACACTCGTCAATGTCTGGAACCAAATGAACGTAACAAATGGATTTTCAAACAAAGCACGACAACAAGGTCGGTGTGCACGAAAACTTCACCCGACTAACGGGTCAGTCGCGATTGTACCCTAAATAATTGGACAGAACTTTACCTGAGCAATTTCTTCCGTCTCCTTCGTATCCTTTCTTGCAAGTGCAATTGTAAGATCCTAAGGTATTTGTACAGTTGGCATTCACGTGACAGTTGTTTTCAGATGAACACTCGTCAATGTCTGGAACCAAATGAACATAACAAAGGATACTCGAGGACAAAGCACGACAACAAGGTCGGTTTTTGCGAAAACATCACGTGACTAACGAGCACGCAAGTCGTGCAAAACAAAACTGTAACCATCAGTCGCGAGAAAACCTTCGTTACACCTTTTTGACTTTACCTAAGCAGTTTCTTCCGTCTCCTCCATATCCTTCTTTGCAAGTGCAATTGTAAGATCCTATGGTATTCGTACATGTGGCATTCACGTGACACTCGTTTTCAGACGAACACTCATTAATGTCTGGAACAAGTTAAACATCGGAAAAATCAATAGTTAGTTTTCGAGCTCTTTCAGTGAGAGTGCGTCTTTCATAGTTCCTGTCTCGATTTTGCAATAAAAACTATCTACTACCGATCTCGCTGTTATATTTCTGTCGGCACTCATGATGGAGATGGAATATGGTTAAATTATCTATTAACATGAAAAGCATGCCATGCTTCTTGTCGGTAATATCCGGGAACTTTTATTTGCGAATTAATCATTATACAAAGTCAACCCAACAATTGAGATCACTCATTAACTTAATTGCTTTGAAAAATCCTAAATCGATCGTATTTCTGAAAGAAGCTCTCAATTCTTTGCAAATTGCTGTAGATTAAATTCTCCTGATAGAGACGTTTTCAACAAACATCCCTTTGTTTTGGCCCAGGTTGCCCAAATGTGTATGTTTTGGACAAGATTAAGTGAACGATTCAAATACGATTATAGGCTATATATAGGGCTATTCATCTTTAAAATGGCACGCCGCTCGATTCTTTGGCATCCGTCAAATTACTCTCGGAGATACGTGGCTGAAACCAATTAACAAAACATTTCGTAAGGCTCAAATTATTAGATGGGATCTTAACGTTTGGGTCAATTTATACTAGAGACGCATTATCCGCATAATGGCTTGTCAATAAAACTCACATTTGTCCAGGTTCTGAGGCTGCTGATTGTTGTGGAATATTTTTAAATACCATCGTGGAAACTTGTAAAACATCTGTTTACTGGTTTTGATTGGAGTCAACGCCGTCAACAACAGTTTTAAATGTGAACAACCATTCTAACCATATGGTTGAGTCACGGAATTTGGACTTTGGACTTTGGACTTCGGAATTGAACTGGACATTGACCAAGCTATTGTAGCAAAAAAAGAATCAATGAAATACTGTGAATTTTAACAGAAAATTGGCTAAAATTCCTTCAAGCAAAGTGTGGACTACCCGTAGCCTCTTGTTCCAAGCGATACAACATGGCGACGACCACAAGATCGACGTGTGCCAAAACATCACGTGACTAATGGGCACGCAAGGCGTGCAAAACAAAACTGGAAGCATCAGTCGCGATAATACCTTCGTTACATCTTTGTGATATTACCTGAGCAGTTTCTTCCATCTCCTCCATATCCTTTTTTGCAAGTGCAATAGTAAGATCCTATGGTATTCGTACATGTGGCCTTCACGTGACACTCGTTTTCAGACGAACACTCGTTAATGTCTGGAACCAAATGAAAATTTAAAAAAATCGAACTTGAGGACTTCAATTTCAAACAAAG
>OX421453.1:34146586-34174086 GCA_949126865.1 Montipora capitata | reverse complement strand
AGTGAAAATAGCTGAATTGGTCACGATAGGATAGATCTAGAAAAAGGGAAGAGAAAATTAATCATAACACCTTTATCACCTTTAACAAGTGCTTTGGAAAGGAGAATTGCTAGAGCGAGGCGGACGGTTGTCAGATTTATTTTGAGGCCACCGGTACGCATTTTCTTGGCTTTAAACACTTTACAGCTTTCTTGATGAGCATTAGCTCATGACATGGTCATCAGTCTGAATCGATACGGAAATGATCTGAGACCTCGACTGTCTTAAAGGAAGTGCTCGCGTTTTTTGAGGATGCAAGTTTCTGACAACTGGGTGTCTCCCGTTTTTGAAGTAATTACTAAAGAAGTGGAGAGACACTTAAATAGGTGATTATTGAAAACTCTCTGCGCTGATTGGTTGCCAAAGAGTTGATTGTTATTCGGTAATCACCTAAGCCGCGTTTTGTCGAGGTAACAGACGAAGAAATTAATTGTTTTAGAGAAAATGCATATTTTTAAAAGAATTGCCTATGTAATTTTACTAAAACAATTAATCACCTCAGGCTGGGTGAATATTCAACTCGCGATCGCCTTCGGCGAATAACTGTTACTTATTTAACAAGTCACTTCTAATTACAATATTATCCCTGGTGCTAATTTAAGGCGTAAAAACCAGAATTTAAATGTCGAATGAAACACGACGCGGCAACGCCAATATATATAAATGCCAAGAGAAGGCGAACTAATGATCCGTTTAATAGGCCTTATCACGGGAACTTGCCCAGCGAAATCTTAAAATTTCCTTTACATTTGCCTGTAATTTTTTCCCACAGACGTATGTCTGACTGAGCGTAACAAGTTAAACAGTTTTAGAAGAGACATTGAGGCGATGTGAAACATTCTGACTCATCCCTTGAAAAGCGACCAACGCTAAGGGAATCATTTTTTATAAAGTTTACTGTAAAGTTCTAATTTTAATGGTCATCGAAACTAGAGGCCCTAATAGAACGTTTTCAACCAACCCCTACCAATAACAATAGAGCTAAGCTAATGAGCTAATGAGAGATCTTGTGTTGTGTTTTCGTCCACCATCAAGGCGATGACGTCACGTGAAAAGCTTTTATTAAACAAGTACTTTAAACTTCTGTGGCAGAAATTTGTCAATACTACTATGCTTTTTAAAAGCAAGAAAAGGTAAACAATGGCGTTGTCAAAGATTCTGATGAAGTAATTTTTGTCGAGTTTAAAAACCTCAAAAAAACTTATGAATTTGCTCCTGCATTTTGTGATTACTCACCTATAGCCTGTGTCACAGAGGCGTGAAATCGCGAGAACACTCACACACATCACGTCCCACTTACAGAAAAAAAAAGTCAAATTTGCAAAGCTTCGAATCCGAGGCATAATATTGTGGAATTTTTTTGATACGACCATTGAATTCTTATCTCCAAAGCAAACACCTGTGTTTACTTTTTTTTACACATATATGCTTTTAAAGTTGAAGATATACCAGGTCGCTGATGATCGGATGATAAAATAAACTGAGCCAGTATGAACTATAATCTCGTTAAAAATGTCGGGATTTTTGACTCAGAATAAAATGGAACTTCTTCAAGCATGCCTTACCAGAGGTTTTCAGTGCCATTTAGAATCAGTATTGTGGTGACGAACTGAAGTTGCTGGCAAGTATATGTAAAAAATCGAGGCCTCTCGTTTCCAGCCATTTCACCGAGTAGAAAAAAGAAACTTCTTATTTAACATTAAGAAATCTATAAGTTCTTGCCCTAATGGATTGCCCCCGAGCAAAGTTCACCTATTTAGCTTCTTTTGTCAAAGCGAAGCCGAAGTTCTTCTCCATTTCATAGAGTGGCCACTATTTTTAAGTAGGAAAGACTTTCCAGATAGCATCGTTTTTTTTTTTTACTTTATCCTCACTGCAGTGTAGAACTTATCACATGATTGTTTTCATTTTCATACGGGCGGTCAGAGAAAGTTTATCAACTTAGACAAGAGGGAACCTTTTAAGAGGGGGAACCTTTCTTTCGTTATATCGAAGTTACCAGAGGTTTTCTGTGCCATTTAGATTTTATTGCGGTGATGAACTGGAGTTGCTGGCAAGTATTTGTATTTTCAACTCGCCTTCGGCGAATAATTGTTAAATATTTAACAAGTCACTTCTAATTACAATATTATCCCTGGTGTTAATTTAAGGCGTAAAAACGAGAATTTTAATGTCGAATGAAACACGACGTGGCAAACGCCAATATATACTGATAAATGTCAAGGGAAGGCGAACTAGTGATCCGTTTAATAGGCCTTATCACGGGAACTTGCCCAGCGAAATCTTAAATTTCCTTTACATTTGTCTGTAATTTTTTCCCACAGACACATGTCTGAATGAGCGTAAATAATCAACCAATTGTATGACAAAATTTCAAATTTCGCTGGCCAAATTCTAGAACATGTAGGACCTTCAAATTTTGCCAGTAAAATCCTTTGGTTAGCAACTAAAATTTACCATTTCACAGATGTTTCTACATTCAAGGTTTTCTAAGTTATTTTGACGCAGATTCCCATAGAAACACTGTTATTTCGGACATGTTTGCCTACCCGTCAAGATGGCTTCCAGAACCGTAATAAGGCCTATTTGCTATCGGCAATACAGAGCCGTTGCAGGCCCGGAAAAACTGAGGGGTGCAAAGATCTTAAGCAACTTGTATTTTGAAATTCGGGGGGACGCATTGGACGGGTGAAAGCCCGTTCTTTGCAGGTCCGGGAACTGGGGCCGTGGGTGTGTGAAGCACCGTCCCCCACCTCTTAAAATGTTTGAAAAAAAAAACACCAGAAAGGGCATTTCCCAGCATTTTTGGCCTTTAAATTGTAATTTTTTGATAGATGAAAGCAAAAGCACACTGCATCTCAGTGATCCAAGAGGTTTAGTTCCAAGAGGTTTAGAATGCACGCTGAAACACTAAAAATACACTTACCGAAAGCGTCATAATTTATAGTTTTATCTTCACTCGCTTTTACAGCAACCCAATGGAGTCGAGATAAAGTAAGAGTAAAGCCAGGATCCGAGCCAGGATTCGAGACCTAACCGAGACCTACCCTAACCCTAACTAGACTAGAACCAACCTAAATAGACCTAACCTATTCGATTCGAGACCTAATCTAACCGAGAGATTCGAGAATAAATAGCGGAGAAAGCTCATCTTAGCTCGAATTCTGGCTGGAATCCTGGCTCAGATCCTAGCTCGAATCCTGGCTCGAAGTTTAGGTATCCTCAATGGAGTCGTTTCTCCAATTTCTTTTATGGTGAGTAAGGCCAAAGTTTTGTTTCTCGAACACTTTAAACACGCTATTTCTACTGTCAGTACTGTTTTCTCTTTTCTGTTTCCGTTTAAACTCAAGCATGCGCAATAAGACCGGAACCCACGTTTTCTGGGAAAATGGAGTCCATTATCCCAGAGTCTCTCCGGGCGCTCACCCGCCGACCAAAAAGCCCGAGGACTCTGGGTACGAGATTGGGTTTTTCCAAACCAGACATCTCTTCCTCCTTTTTACTTACCTAAACCCTTTCTCCATACCTCCATTCTTCGCCACCATTGGATACCACTTATGCCCATTTCATATTCTTCAAGACGCACACGTATTTGAGAAAACCTCTCTGTATACTCACCAGAACTTGATCTTGAGCTCCTTACCTCTGAATCTGCTGCCTACTCCTTAATCCACTTGAACACACAAGCAATAGACCTTTTCGGCTTGTACATTTTGTTTTCCCAATACAGATCATGTGATAATACTCAGGAGGTTTGGTCTTTTGTTTTGTTCATTAAAATGATCGAGGGCATGCAAGCATGAATATGCCTGCATGCACTCTTTTTAATGAACAAAACAAAGGACCAAGCCTCCTGAGTATTATCACGTGATCTGTATTGGGAAAACAAAATGTACAAGCCGAAAAGGTCTATTGATGCAAATTCCCCAGAATAATTTATAAAAGAATATTTTATCACTCACCCTTGGCCACTCTCGGTCCAAACTTTGTTTTATTCAGAAATGTGCAATACAACACCAGATCCCGGCATATGGCAGAGTCACGCCAACGCAATTGCGTACATGAAATAAATTTCTATAGAGAAATTTAAAGGCCACCTAAAGACAAAAGACTCACATGTTTAGAACGGGTTGGTACATTTCGCTGACCCCCAGTCCATGGACTACCCTAAAAATACTATTTCGAATGAGTACTGTTGATCTATGTGTAAGCAGCATCTCAAATAGTGCTTACTTAAGCCTCAACACCCATTTTAAACAGCATTTTTCAACAGCCTAAGCACCCATTTTAAAAAAGGTTAGCTTACATGAAGTAATCGGCCATCACAACAATAATCGAAAGCTAACCTTTTTAAAATGGGTGCTTAGACTTAAATACTGTTGAACAATGGTGTTTAAAATGGGTGTTGAGGCTTAAGTAAGCACTATTTGAGATGCTGCTTACACATGGATCAACAGTACTCATTCGAAATAGTATTTTTAGGGTAGTCCATTTGGGTAGTCCATTTGGGTAGTCCATGGACTGGGGGTCAGCAAAATGTACCGATCCCGTTTAGAACATTTCTTGAAAGAAAAAACAGAGGAGCAACTCCGCTTTTATGGAAACAAAGATCGGTCTAAGCCGAAACAATTAACAAAATGGAACAACATGATAACTCGAAGGATATGGGTTACAGGAACTCTTCACAAGATGAAAAACAAGAAAGTAGTTCCAAAACGGGAACTGTATCAAGTTTTGTCCCAAGCATACAGTCAGTCAAATTACAGGAAAGTGGCTTCAAGAAATTATGCAGAAATTAGCCAGAAAGTTGTCAACACATCCATTTTATGCACAGAAAATACCCAACGACCAATTGCAATGGCAGCGCCAATAGTCCTCCGTCTCTCGATAGAGATCGAATTGATGGTAAAATGCCTCCCGTGTACCCCAACATGCCTTTAGGAAAATTAACTTCGATCGCAAACCATTGTGCTCGAGTAGTAACCAAGTTTGGAGAAGTCCAAAGACTTATTTCTCCTACGACATTAAAACTGTGCAGTGCTATTAATCTTACTTTCGACTATGTCGAAGACATTTCCTTTATATGCATCTTGTAAACAGGTCATTTTGCAAAATGAGTAATTTCCTTTCAAGATAAATTCTTGTTTATTAATGTAATATTGTAACAGTACAAATAATACCATTGTTACGTTTAATTGTGATGCAGTTACTTTAAAGTTGTATACTGCTCTATTTTATTGAAAATATGAGAGACCGATATTTATAAATCGTATACAAGATATATCGCCAATGGAATGATTAAAGAATATCACTGTTTTTTCATTATGAAAAGTAGTCCTATTTGTGAAAGACAGAAAATGGTTTAGCTCTGACGAAGGGCTAACACTCCAAACGTCAGCTTTCAAATTTCTTTACAGTGGTCAATTTACCATATCAACTCAGTTGATAAACCCTTTTCTTTATATAACTTCCCCACTGACACTGCACACAGCTTCTTTACAAACTAAACCCCTTTATCCTACATGTGAAAGAATGCTTTACTTCCACCAACCATGAGCCAATATTCTTAGCCCAAAAACCAAGACAGCGGTTGTTTTAGACTAAACACTGCCAATAAGTGATCACTCCAATCTGATTATCACTACAATGCGTGCCGATCCCTTACCTAGATTGCAGTGTATGACCCTTGCAAACTGCAGACTAACCGTAAATCGCAGTAAAAGCTAACCGTTTTAAAATGGTGCTCACACTTAAATACTGCTTCTCAGCGATATTTGAAATGGGTGCTTTATAGACTTAAACACTGTTTATCAGCGCGATTTGTAGGCAGCCTGCAGTTGTCATACACCTCCTGAAATGCTAACTGTTTCAAATAAGTGTGTAAACCTAACTGAGAGCTTAACCCTAATCACTAAACTGATAATTTAACCCTTAACACTAAAAATTACTGCTCACACGCATAAATAATTATTATTGTCTTTGATAGCATCAGAGACAAAAATTCATCATAATAATCTTAAAATGATTTCTCTAGTTTACTTATACATACTCCGTAAAATTAATTACAGAAAGATATCCAAATATGTTAAAATGGGCAGTGCTCTAAAGAAGTTAAACCAGTTTAAAAAATAGCGTCACAGGGACTTTAAGAACTCGTCTAAAAGTAGCTTGATATGTGGAAATGCCGTTACATAGACATAACATAGACCTAGGCGTTCCATAGACATAGCATTGGAGTTGTAGGGTTAGGTTGGGCTCCTGATAATGTTGAGGAAAGAGGAAGTACTGCCTAACTTTAACTTTACTGAGTTGCAGGTAGATAAAAAAAATTATAAATAGATGAATAACTACAGATTTACTAAATATGCTAACCAGGGTCATAGCTAGAAAAAAAAACATGACTGACGCAATGTCCATGGTTAAATTATCTTCATAGATATTTTTGGTGTTTTGGTGTTTATGATGAGTACATTTTACAGACAAAAACGGAATCACGGTTTAAAAAAATGGCTGAGGAAAGTATACTTCGGTTCGCCTCATACTGGCTACGGCCCTGTTAACTTTTTTGTAAGCAAGTTTTAAGATATTATTTGAATTGCAAGGGCAAGTACTAAACAAGACAGACTTTTTCCCCTAAAATGAAACATTTAAGAACAATTTGTGTTGCCTAGTCGTGCCAAATTGGAAATGTGTCACAACTACGAAAGCACTTTGTAATTCTAAATCATATGTGGGTGGAGTCCGCAAAGCGAGGACTGGTGACCAGCAACATGATTGGTTGGTTTCTTAAAATTTTCTGGTTCACTGGGTACACCTATTTTCGCTCCAAAGCGGCGATTCCTTTGGTCAGCACTCTGAATAAAAACCACTTCTAACCACTTCAGAAAGAAGCGCAGTTGAAGTGAGTCGAGACCACTGCTGATTTCGAAAAAGACTGGATCGAGCATCTATTGTTTCATGCGAAGCAGAAGAATATATATATATATATATATATATATATATATATGTTTCATGCGAAGCAGAAGAATATATATATATATATATATATATATATATATATATATATATATATATATATATATATATATATTGAAGGAGGTTCCGCCTCTACCCATAACTTCACGGTCTATACGAAGCTTTAGCGCAAAAGTAGCCAAGATGCACCACGGGAGTGAAGACAATGGGCTGTTCAATCGATCCAGTCTCTTCTACAGATCAGTGGACATGACTGCTTATAAGAGCCCACAGTTCGCCGACAAGCCGGCGGTTACAGAAAGAGTGCTGTCTGATTTAACATAAAAACAGCTTGAGATGATCACATGACAATAGGGAGCTTGAGCAAACGAAAACGGCAACTAACAACGAGAACGTCATCTCAAAATACAAATTCGCGTCATTTTAATCACTTCGTGACTATTTCAAGCTTCTTAATATGACAAGGAGTTTATCCTCAAGTGCTGACGCTCTTCATAAATCCTCAAATTTGGTCATTTCACGTTGTTGTTTTGCTGACGACGGCAAATAAATGGACAAAAATGAAAAGATGCACGTGCAGAGCGTGCAAAGCCATTGCTTTTGCTCACTAAATATGCACATTTGTGATGTTCTCGTTGCCGTCGCCGTTGTCGTTGCTTAAGCTCCCTAATCGCACATAACCACGTACTTCTGTGCATGTGCTTTATTTAATTCACAGAAGAAAAAACACCTCCACCTCATCTACCCCAAATGTTGAAGCTCCCGCAAGAAGAGTTGACCTGTTGTGAACCCCTGTTGGGACAATGTAGTTGTCTCCAAAATTTGTGAATGAACTGGCCCAAATCAACTTACGCCTATTAATTAGGATGTCATTTTGTCCAAACGTAGGGCCAGCAAATTTACGATTACGTATCGCTTTGGAAGCATTTTTTACATTGCTTTTGAAGGGCGGCAGTTCTTCGGCGTTTCGTAGCGAGAAAATAAACGCCTTTTCTGTGGCACCGAATTTCCAATTACCGTTTTGTGGCGTTTCTGAAAGAAGGAAAAATCATTAATTGTACTTAAAAATGGATCAAAAAGAAATGGTGTATTTAAACACAGGTAACCCAGGCTCACTGTGTGTGCCACATAGGTACACAATGTAAATAATTTAGGAAGTGTCTAGATACCCGGCAGCCGGGAAGTGCTTTCAAAAAACTAGATACTCGGCAGTCAGAAATTTTGACCAATTTTCTCCAAATAGCTCGCTTAATTCCTTTAATCGCTTGGCATTTCTGAACAAACATTAAATACTCTGGTGACGTTTCGTTGGTAATTTCTGTGGATATTCATCGGGAGTTGACTTAGTGTGTCAGAACTTGAATATTTTCTAAGTCTCAAAAACATTGAGAATTCACTCTATGCCCAAGCTCAACAGTCGCTTCTGCTTTTAACCCAAGGCAATATTTATAATCGCTTCAGATTTCTAAACAAATATCTTATGTTCTTAGAGGAATTAAGTGAGCTATTTGGAGAAAATTGGTCAAAATTTCTGCCTGCCGGGTATCTAGTTTTTTGAAAGCACTTCCCGGCTGCCGGGTATCTAGACACGTCGAATAATTTAATATAGAGGACATATAAGGCGAAGTTTAGGTCTGGAAATTTGCTAGAAAATGGAAATAAAAATCGATGAAACTTACCATGTGGTGAGCTGTTGTTGTCTTTAATACGTACACGAAGTTTCGGGGAAAATGGTCCTCGTTCACCTTCCTTCATAGTATAGTGACAAGGTGGGAGACTGAAGCCAGCGTAGGGACTCCGATCGACCCAAAACAAGCACGATTTGTTTCGCAAAAATCGAATCCAGTCGCTAAATAAACATGCCAGCCTCGTGGAACATGAATTTCTCTAAACCATGAATCCACTGAAGCATCTCCAGGTAGCAACGTGAAGCCACGAGACTCCGTAAAACTTGTAAGTTAACCTGCTAAAATGGCGGCCAGAAACCGTTGTCCTCGCAAAGTGTCCAATTCAAAATGGCACTGAACTCCGGACGCCTGGTGACGAGTATAATAAATCCCCCTGGAGGGAGAGTAGTCCCAGATTGCTCAGTGAGTTTTGTTTTAGCAATTTGGGACTCCCCTCCCTCCAGAACTTATTATACTCGTCACCAGGCGTCCCGAGTTCAGTGCACATTTTGAATTGGACACTTTGCGAGGACAACGCGTGCCTAAGCTCACTCCTATACTATGAAGGAAGGTGAACGGGGACCATTTTTCCCGAAACTTCGTGTACGTATTAAAGACAACAACAGCTTACTACATGGTAAGTTTTATCGAGTTTTATTTCCATTTTCTAGCAAATTTTCAGACCTAAACTTCGCCTCATATTTTCTAATTTTTTTGCCTATGTGGCACACACAGTGAGCCTGGGTTACCTGTGATTTAAACAGAAAATAATAATAGGATAATTTATTTACTTTTTAGTCACCTATCAACTCTTTGACTCCTTACAGTGGTAATTATGTAAATTTCCCTCAAAATTTCAAACACTTTCTGGTGAACAAGTATTAAGAATGAAGGTTATTATCGGTTGAGGGACTTTGCTTTGCGATAATACCAAATTCTCATGACTAGCCAACAAAGAAATCTATGGCACTAGTTAGGAGAATGAACGTTTAGATCACAGGAGTGAAAGGACTTGAGGCTCTGAAATAAAACGGTAGCTGAACATAATATAATATGTCACCAAGTGTCTCGTTGCGTCTAAATCAAACTGCATGCCAATGTATTAAAGAGTGTTTGGATAAGCGCCATTTGAAAAGTCAAAGCGATTAGTAAAACGGATTCATAATGGTACTCCCAGAAAAATTGGGTTGGGGTGTGCAGCCTGCCTCCTGAAACCCTTTCTCGATTTCAGACCAAAATCTGAGATTCTTCCTACCCTATTTTAGACCTGATCAAAAATTGGATACCTAATTTTAATAATGGCCTTATTTTCAGACCTATTTCAGCTGTAACACGATTGGCTTAATAATTTGAGAAGAGCTTTTGTTGAAGGTGTTATCGCCAGGAACCCATGATCGGGAGCCTACAATTCCCATACTGGGGCCTATGTCACGGCATTTTTACAGACCGATCTATTTTTAGACTACCTTCTCCGAAAAAAACTAAGACAGTTCCGGTTCGGTTACCCTATGACGTCAGGTTAGTTTCTTGTAATTGGTCATCGGGCTCCTGTGGGAGTCTCATTTGCGTGAAATTCAATCTAAAAATAAGTTGGTCTGTGAAAACGCCGTAACACAAACACAAAAGAGTCGTAGGCTCCGGGTCATGGGTTCCTGTTATCGCCTAATGATGAATTAAAGAAGAAGCTTCTTCTAAAAAACACACCCAATTCAAGACTTGATTGAACAAACCATACCCTATTTCAGACCAAAATGTTCAATTCAGACCAAGATGGATAAAAACCACATCCTTTGGGGCCGCACATACCTATATAGCCCATATAAGGGAGTACCCCCCGAGATGAAGGGGGGGGGGGGGAATTTATTGTAGTAAAGAAGATCACGATTAAGGGACACGTGATGACATTTAGATGCCCTTGCATATTACTTGGTTTGATTGGGATTTTCACTTATTATCTCTGAAATACCGGTGCAGTACTATTACAATCGTCTCTTCGTATCCACCCCCTCCGTAAATTTATTACGAGCGCACATAATGACAAGCCCCCAATTGGCTTGATAGATCAATTTGTGGAGCGCTGCACCGGTATCGCAGAGGTGATGGATTCAAAACCAGTTCAAGGTTGGATTTTTTGAGCGTTCCTTTCATTCCTGTCGAAGTAACTTTCATAGCGGAGCACAATTGTAAGAAAATATGGTAACCCATCTGTGCGAGAGAATTTGGTTTTGATCACCGTATGACCGTACGTACGTCCAACCTCCATGTATGCCCAGTATCACGTGACCATATCGCCGGCTCAAGTTTAGAGCTCATCGAGGCGGCCATGTTTACAGTTTACAGCAGGGCGCCCTGGTTTACAGCGTACATCTTTGATATTGGACATCCATGTTATAGTCAATTGACACCTATCAAAACAAGGTGTCCACTGACCAGTATCACGTGACCATATCGAGGTCAGCTTTTTTATTGACCACTGACCAGGTACTGGGCTTCGATTGGATCGCACGCTCAAGCCAGGTTAACTTATTGTAAGAACAAATGACCCGGGATCTCTGTTTTTAGGCCTGGCTAAATCTATATATTATATGAAGTCTTTTCGTATTAACTGCGTCCAACCTCGTTCTTAGGGCTTTTTCGCAACGCCCTTGCCCCTGGGAACGAGGTTGCACATCCTTCACGGTATTAAGAGCTCACAAAACGTCCATTTAACAGTTGCCTTGGCTTGATAGCTCCATTGCAATACTCTGGACGGGAATTATAAATCAAGTTCGAAGCCGCGTTTTAAAGATTATTTACTTCTTGAGTGGGAGGGCCGGACGGGAAATTTGGCCCGAGGTCATCGCGTACGGACTGAGTGCAAAGTTCCGTGCACCATGACGTCGGGCCACATATTTTTAATATCCTGTCTGGCCCCAGCTTAACTCAGTTAATAAGCACCTTATCATATGGGATCTTTACAATATTTATGATAAATTTATCCGATATGTTGTTGCTCTTCTGGCAGTAAATAACTTCGATGTTTAGAAGCGACGAAATCATTTAAAATCGTGTGTATACAATAAAACAAGAAATTTACTGCAGTAACGTAAAACTGTGATTTAAAGATACTGAACATTGAATACCCACCCCAAGGGATATCTGTGAATCCTCCAAACACGAAATCGTTTTTCTTGACAATGGTAACCGTGTTTTTTTTTCCATCGCAATTTCTGTGAAACCTTTTATCATAAGGTCCGTGGGTCGAACTTCTGTAACAGAGTTCCCACCGGGAGTCATCTCTAATGACAGGCGACAGAAACATTGCAAGATGGCGCAGATAAAATCCATCACTGGCTAATATCACTGAATTCATCATAGCTGGCACGTAATTTGAAAAGAAATTAAGTTAGATAAGTAAATAGTTGCAAGGATCGTTAAATGAGATGATACAGCGCCCAGAATCGTGCATACGGAACCCGCGCCCGCAGTGCGCGTGGCAGTCAAAACTGTGCTATCCTGTCAATCATTTGCCCGTTTGACGATCGTTAAATGTGATGATGCAGCGCCCAGAACCGTGTATGGAAACATGTGGCATTCCAGAACACATTCGCCATGTATGGGTCTCTTCCAATGATAATTTTTTTCAATATAAATTTAGCTCGTGGAGATGATGCGCGGTTACTTTAAGAAGACACCTAATTGGTTATCATTGGCTGCACGACCATGGGGACGAGAGTTAATCTCGTTCTCGGAGCTCCCACGGTCATTTCCATTGAGAGAATGAGATCTGGGTACGAGATTAGACGAGACCAAAATAACTTTTACAGCATGGCGCGAAGCTTAAAACAGATTGGAAAAAAAGAATCATGAAGCATGGGGATGTGTTCTCTCTCCTCATCATCTCTTGGTCCTTGCTATTACTGGCTTAGTTTAATTTGATGAAATTACCTTTTCTCGAGAAAAATTCCGGTCCGGTTTGCATGAGGGCCGATCAGTTCAATTCCAAGGTTAATCATTGCGTAATGGGTGAATTCATAGTACCTTATTACATGACCTCTTCGTGACATGTTTATATCGCGATTTTGATGTGCGCATATTTGGCGACAATTAAATTACACGATTTTGCGAAAATTATATAATGCACTGGCGGTAATACTTCTTTTCCAGTTAATACACCCTTATTCCCACCTTCTCCCATCCTTTCAAGACATAAATCTCTCCCCCCCCCCCCCCCCCCCTCCTCCCTGTGCGATGCTGAAAAAGTTATACTGTGACATTTCCGCCATCCAAGTTGCATGTATTTGTTACAGTTAAATTTAAATTCAGGTTAATTCTAATTTCAACCTAAGTCATTTTAATTTCAAACTAGGTTGAAATTGAAAGTAAGAAACATCTGCAAGGAACATTGTAAAGGGAGGGTGGAGTACGATAGTATTACTGGAGAGGATCAGGGAGGGATAGGTGAGTAGAAGGGAGAAAAAGATGTCTTGCTGTTTTTTAGACTCCCTAAAAAAATCCAAGCCCCTGCTTTTTAACTACACCCCCACAAAAAGAAAAATTCATTTTTTAGACAGTTGATTAAAACTGAAACCAGCTAAAAGATTTAAACTGGTTAAAAAAAAAAAAAAAACTTTATTAGACTGGACTTTACCTGGGCAACCTGCTCCGTCTCCTCCATATCCTTTTTTGCAAGTGCAATTGTAAGATCCTATGATATTGGTACAGGTGGCATTCGCGAGACAGTTGTTTTCAGATGAACACTCGTCAATGTCTGGAACCAAATGAACATAACAAAGGGAACTCGAGGACTACACTTTCAAACAAAGCACGACAACAAGGTGGGTGTGTGCGAAAACATCACGTGACTAACGGGCACGCAAGGCGTGCAAAACAAAACTGTAAGCATCAGTCGCGATAATACCTTCGTTACATCTTTTTCACTATACCTGAGCAATTTCTTCCTTCTCCTGTAAATCCTTCTTTGCAAGTGCAATAGTAAGATCCTTTGGTATTCGTACATGTGGCATTCACGTGACACTCGTTTTCAGACGAACACTCGTTAATGTCTGGAACCAAATGAGAATTTAAAAAAACGAACTTGAGGACTTCAATTTGAAACAAAGCAACATGGCGACGACAACATGGTCTGTGTGTACGAAAACATCACTTGACTAACGTTTACTCAAGGAGTGCAAAAGAAAACTGTCAGCCTCCGTCGTGATAATACCTTTATTAGACTGGACTTTACCTGGGCAACCTCCTCCCTCTCCTCCATATCCTTTTTTGCAAGTGCAATTGTAAGATCCTATGATATTGGTACAGGTGGCATTCACGAGACAGTTGTTTTCAGATGAACACTCGTCAATGTCTGGAACCAAATGAACATAACAAAGGGAACTCGAGGACTGCACTTTCAAACAAAGCACGAAACAAGGTCCGTGTGTGCAAAAACATCAGGTGACTGACGGGCACGCATGGCGTGCAAAACAAAACTGTAAGCATCAGTTGCGATAATACCTTCGTTCAGGAACCCATGACCCGCAGCCTACAACTCTACTGTGTTCGTGTCACGGTCGTTTTCACAGACCGATTTATTTTTAGATGAATTTCCTGCTAATGAGACTCCCACGAGAGCCCGATGACCAATTATAAGAAATTAAGCTGACGTCATATGGTCACCTAACCGGAACTGCCTTTGTTTTTTCCGGAAAAGATAGTTTAAAAATAGATCGGTCTGTAAAAACGCCGTTACATAGGCCCAGTATGGGAACTGTAGGCTCCGGGTCATGGGTTCCTGCTTCGTTACATCTTTTTGACTTTACCTGAGCAGTTTCTTCCGTCTCCTGTATATCCTTCTTTGCAAGTGCAATAGTAAGATCCTTTGGTATTCGTACATGTGGCATTCACGTGACACTGGTTTTCAGACGAACACTCGTTAATGTCTGGAACAAGTTAAACATCGGGAAAAATCAATAGTTAGTTATTCAAGCTCTTTCAGTGAAAGTGCGTCTTTCAAAGCTCCTGTCTCGATCTTGCAATAAAAACTATCTACTACCGATCTCGCAGTTAATTAGATTTCTGTCGGCGGTCATGATGGAGATGGAATTAGATTAAATTATCTATTCTTGGATTGCATCCACGTGATGAGACGGCCATGTTCGTGTAGAAAACAATAGAAAATGGCCCCACAAGTTTTGCATAATAATAGAGTCAAATTCCCAAAAGACATTTTATTGCATTGTTCTGTACACCAACATGGCCGCCGTGACGTCAGATGAAAACCATCAGTTGTGGGATTTGTGAAAAGAGCGAATGAGAAAAACTTTGCACTTAGACTTGCTCTGAAGAGGAGGCAGACATGAACTCGGAAATGCCCTTATTACCAACATGGCCGCCGTGACGTCAGATGCAAATCGTCAATTAACATGAAAATATCCGGGAACTTTTATTTGCGAATCAATAATTATACACAGGCAACCCAACAATTGAGATCACTCATTAACTTAATTGCTTTGAAAAATCCTATATCGATCGTATTTCTGAAAGAAACTCTAAATTGTCTGCAAGTTGATGAAGATTTCAACTAACATCCCTTTCTTTTGGACCAGGTCGTCCCAAATGTGTATGTTTTGGACAAGATAAAGTGAACGATTCAAATACAATTACAGGTTAGATATCAGGGCCCGGTTGTTCGAAAGCCGGTTAGCTTAATCCAGGATTAGCGTAAACTTTTGTTTCAAGTTTTTAACTTTTTGGTGAAAGTTTCTTTTGCTTATTTTTGTTTTTCAAGATTGACTTCTTCTGATGTAAAGTTTGCCAGATATCAGCGTTGAACAGCATTTAGGAGTAGAGAAATTAACTCCTCGGTTAATTTTAAATCTGGAATTAGCGTTAATCGGCTCTTGAACAACTGAGCCCTGGTGTTTATTGTGTCCAGAGTTGACTCTAATTAGACGCACGCTCAATTTTGACGTCCAACATGAAGTTTCCCTTTAAGGCTTAGCATTTGCTACCTATTTTCAACAACAAGGTAAGGGAAAAAGTTAGCGTTATTTTTGGCTTTGGTTAAATGCAGCAGTTAATCTTTACTTTTTATTGAGCAGCATTTGGGAGATACTTTGTTACGTTGATTGTCTTATTCCGAGACACGAGTGATGTTGAAGTTTGCGAGAAGTGCAAAGGGACACTTCGTGACGTTTATTGAACCGTCGTGCATCTAATTAGGGTCAATCCTGGACATTTGTGAACATCACAGCTTGTGTTGTGCTTGAGTAGCGTCCCGTTTTCACAAAACGCAAGCGAACACAATCATAAGCCCAAGCACAAGGAGATGGATACAATTTGATCGTTGCGCTTGTACTTATGCTTGCGCCAGGCCCATTTTCACGGTGAATTAAACACTGTTGTGCTTGCGTCGCTAGTGAAAACCAGGATTTAGAGAGCCTCATTCCCAGTACCTTCTCGTTCCCAGTCCTGGGAACGAAATTGCGTATTTGCGTATTTTTTTTGGGTGGAGGGTGGGTTAGGCGTGCTTTGGAAAAAATACATCATTATCCGTACCTTCGTTGCAGAGGTCACCATTGAATCCAGGAGTGCATAAACAGCGATATCTTTTCTGTGTAAAACCGGATTGACATGTTCCACCGTTTTTACACTGAGATTTACCACAGGCGTTCTGAACAAGAAAAAGAAAATATACATCACTGTCGTTTGTATGGTGGAGTGTAAAAGCAACGGTAATAGACCTCTTTAGCTTGTACATTTTGTTTTCCCATTTCAGACCACGTGATGTTACTCTAGGGAAAATTTTCTTTCAAATGTCGTCCTATGCACTTGAATATGTACGCATAACTTATGAAAAAACAAAAGGAAAATTCCCTTGAGAACATCACGTGGTCTGAAATGGGAAAACAAAACGTACAAGCTAAAGAGGTCTATTAATAGATCATAGGTGAGAACCAATCAAAATGCACGCCTTATTGAGCATATATATAATAAGTATATTAGCTTTAGTTGTATATATATAGTTTACGTCATAGAAAGAGAGAGACAATTGCTTAAATTGTCAAGATAAGTGCGAGGACCACTTCTTTCTTCTTCTCCCTTGCTCTCTCTTTCATCTATAACGGGCACTTCCAATACATGGATGTGGCATTTATTTCATAAATGCAAACATTAACCCAAATGCCAATGCAGGTATCACACATAGTTAAGGCCAAAAGCAAACTAAGGTTAATTAACAACTATTCACCGAAGAGGTACCCTGATCTCAGAGGCTTTTCTTGAGCCTTGAGAGAGTCGCGAAGCGGCGAGTAAGAGACTCGCGAAATGTCTTTGCTACTTCGCGGCTTTCTCGAGACTCAAGAAAAACCTCTGGGACCAGGGTACCGAATTGGGAGTGGCTATTGGTGGATATTTACCAAGCTGCGAAGCTTTACCACCAGCCACAGACACAGCACCAAAAGAGGTAAATATCCAACACTAGCTAGCCAGCGGCATCTGCACATAGCTCATGCATTTATTCCTGCAACGATTATAATATTTTCGGTCGCAAATCCCGCACTGTTTGGTCGGAGGTGAATAGCAAAGGATATTCGGAGTTTGAGGAGCCAATCACAGCGCGCCCTCAACGCTTTCCACTGTTTAAGCAAATACTACAAACAGGTATTCCATGTTAACACGGCTGTATTTGTGTCACATGAGTGAATTAAACTGAATGTCTCACCTCCGTTCCTCGATAAATGTAATCTTCGTCGTTGATCAAATCTTTACCGTGTTCAGCGTGAGTAGAATTGTTCAGCTCACATCTATGTTTTCCATCTGGGTTTGCTTTAGTCTCGAAGTTGACGCTGACGCAGTCATGTTCTTGGTAACAAATCCATTCGCATTCATGCATATTGTGTACTTCATAACTCTTTATTGTATGATTCTTTAAACGTCCGTTTGCAACGGAAAGAGAAGGCTGAAACGTGAGCGCACGACAAGAGCCTGCACAAAAAGAATCGCTAATGAATCTTTTGCTTTGATGTCGCAACGTTTGGGGAGGCGTAATACGAGCGAGGTAGGTATTGTGGGATTTTTTTAATGTAAGCAAAATGGAAAACGCACGTTTTACAATGATTGCAGAAGTGATTAGAGAGATTCTCGCCTTCTGATTGGTCGAGGTTGGTGTCATATGTCGTAGGTTATACTCACCCTGCAGTGGTGCTATAATCACCCTGCAGAGGGTGATTATAGCACCACCGCTAAATATCAAAATGGCTGCCCCTCGTTTAGTCTACTTTACTTAAAAGTTTTGCCTTGAAAGTGAATCGAACTGCTAAACTCTGCTAAACTGGTACGCTGCTTCATCGATTCAGCTATCAAACCAACTGACAGCTATTTGAGTACGTAATAAACCCCGTAGCGGATGTCATATAAAGATGCTAAATATAAGGAAGACATATATTTGAACTGCCACCAACTGCGCCGAGATCTTTGTTAAGATTTAGATCATTACAGTGATGAAAATTACTTAAAGCAGGTTCTCATCATCAAGGGGAGCTCTTATCTCCGATTATTCCTTCAGTCAACCCTTTCCCGAGTAAATTTGTTTTTAAGAACCACATTTATTGTACATTCAACAGACTGACGTGTTTCTGATCGGTCAATGCCTAATGCATAAATAGGTTGTAGAGTACGGATTGCTATGGAAACACGGCGAAGAAGTGATTTTTGTCGAGTTTTTAAAAACTCAAAAAGACGTATGAATTTGCTCCTGCATTTTGTGATTTATGGTTACTGACCTATAGCCTGCGTCACAGACGCATTAAATCGCGAAAAACACTTACACACATTACGTCCCATTTACAGAAAAAAAAATTGCAAAGCTTCGAACCCGAGGTATAGTGATATGGAATTTTTTGAATTCGAAATTTGAATTCTAATCTCCAAAGGAAACACTTGTGTTTCCTTGTTTTAGACATATATATTTGAAAAGTTAAAGATGGACCAGGTCGCTGATGATCGGATGATAAAAAAAAAATGAACCAGTATGAACCATATAATATCGGCGTTTTGAAGCAACAAGGATAATAAAGGTATGTTGAAAATATCATTTTAGCAGGTGTTTGACAATTTTAATGTGAATCCCCGTAAAAGCGAAGAATTTCTAACTTCTATTTCAAGTATTCCTATTCCGGAATACGGTCAATCGAACGCACTCTTGATTTAATTCTCGGTCCAACTGTTTCAAGAGTTTAAATCTAGTAATGACGAACCTTCAAAAATTAAAATTCTAGTTTAACTTAACCTACATCTTCAGTCGAATTTGGGCTTAATTAACTGGCACAGGGAACCTTAATAATTATCTCTTTTTCTACACCTTCATATGAGTGCTGCCATTTTGAAAAAAATGCCGGTGGAACCTACTAATTTAGCAGTCAAGTTCCTATTTTTCCTACTTTTTCCTATTTTTTGGCCTGCTTCCTATTTTCTCGAATTTTTTCAAGAAATTCCTAATTTTTCCCATTTTTTTTAGGATTTTACCGATTGCAGGGGTACATTTTAAAATATTTGAGATAAATTTCAATAAAATTGGTAAATTCTTAAAAAAAAAAAAAAAAAAAAAAAAACTTGGAATAATAACCTTTTGAAACTTGTGTCCAGACTTTCTCGATGTTTTTGGTAGCATGCAAAGAAGTCTGGGAGGACATTTGCATACTTGCGCAGCTGCTATGTGGAATTAAGGAAGCTAGTAATTTAACCCGATTTCATCCTTTTTGTTTTTGAGCAATACTGAGTTGTGGTATGCCATCTCTTTAGAGACAGTTGTATCTTTGTCTTTATAGCAATGGTTTTTTCGAAAAAAGTTCAAATATTTTTCAGCGTTATACGTTTTCTGATAGCTGTTAGAGTGGTAACCATTACAAACAAACTCTTGTTTACACACGGTAGACTTGTTCGGATAAACTTAACGTGTTCCCCTTATGACCAAAAAGGGACAAGACGTAGCTTTGAATAAACTTTTGAAGATAAGAAAATTTTATTCAGCTTCTAAAGTGAATCCAATGAACTACTTAGAGAAAATAGGACAAAAGGGGACATTGGTAACTGAAAAACTGCATAAACTGTTGGACAAGGCCATGTCGTCAACGACAAACACTGTCAAAAATAAGAGTAAAGCTAAGGTTACCGTCTGCTAAAATAGCCCAAAAATATTAAGCGTTAGATTATTTTTGTTTACGAATAGTCTTTGTTGGCTTTTACTGTATGTAAAGACATCTTAGAAAGTACTGTATGTGATGTAATTTGGAAGGGGAAGGACAAGTTTCCCTTGGTAAAAAGTTTTAGCACTTGTTTCTATGAAGGATACCTGCAATCTTGTCTGTTAGATATTAAATAAGGCATTGGGTTGTGAAACAGAGCTGTTGTTGGCTTTGTTAAGAAGAGTAGAGTTGATGGAACGTTTCCTATTTTGTTCTTATTTTGGGATGAAACTGTCTATTTTTTCCCAATTTTTGGCCAGTGTCATTTGTCACTTAACGCCCTGACTTAGTGAAACTTAACTTGAAGTTAACATCAAAGCTATTCAGTCTAAGCCAAAGTCAAAATCGAACTCTAAGCCAAAGTCTTTCGCGATTATTCATCTCGTTCGCCTCGTTCAATGGCAATGTGGTAAAGTATCCTATGAATAAGGCACTGTTCACACGAACGAAGTTTCACATCGGCAAGGTTTCATGACTTCGAAACCGTGTCAAAATCGATGCGGTTAATTTGTTTGTAAGTATTTACACGGAAAGTCGTGACGGTATAAATGAGCCCTGCACTACGTGCTAACTTCACCATTTTGTTCCTTCTTGTAGAGACTAGGGAGCGCTTAAAGAGGGAGTTTAAGAAACCACCACCACTACGGCGACGAAAACTTCAGTTCAAAATACTGTATAAGTTTGAGCAATTCCAATTTGTGTTTCACGATGTTTCCATCTTGTTCATGTTGTACGAAATGGGCGGCTTCCACTCGACGATGACGTGCACTTGTGAGGAGGAGGCGAGAGTTTGGTAATAAATTTTCAATTTTCTCTCCAAAAATCGACACCGTTGATACCCATTTTATTTTTGGAATGTTAGTATACACTTTCCATGCAGAACGGCCCTGGATAGTCGATAAATTATTACAATAAATGGATTTGATATCCTTAACAGATAACGTTCTCGTATCCATTGTTAAGCTCAGTGATATCTCATTTGAGTTATCCCCCTTTCAAGTGGCCGCAGTTTAAAATGCTATAATAATATTAAAAAAAGCGGCATTCGACAGAACGCTTACCTTCTTCAGAAGAAGCGTAAGATGCTCCAAAATAAAGCAACGGATACAGAATGTAGCACCGAAGTTCCATTTCCGCAAAGTTACTGTAGGAACAATTAACTGACAACATCACATGATTTCTTATTTTTAAATAAGGGCAGCAGAGGAATGATAATTAATTATCATTACACCTGTCGATAATTTAGTTAATTAATGATTTTCTCCTGTACTTAATTTATTTGGCGCCTCAACAATTTTGCTAAAGATATAACAAGTGAAACAGTTTTAGAAGAGACATTGAGGCGATGTGAAACATTCTGACTCATCCCATGAAAAGCGACCAACGCTAAGGGAATCATTGTTTATAAAGTTTACTGTAAATTTCTAATTTTTGGTGGTCATCGAAACTAGAGGCCCTAATAGAACGTTTTGAACTAACCCCTAGGGATACCAATAACAATACAGAAACGGTACGACTTCTGGTGGACGAACAATTGAAGCTAATGAGAGATCTTAAATTTGTGTTGTGTTTTCGTTCACCCGCATGGCGATGACGTCACGTGAAAACCTCTTATTAAACAAGTACTTTAAACTTCTGTAGCAGAAATTTGTCAATAGCTATGCTTTTTGAAATCAAGAAAAAGTAAAGAATGACGTCGTCAAAGATTCTGATGAAGTAGTTTTTGTCGAGTTTTAAAAACTGAAAAAAAACTTATGAATTTGCTCCTGCATTTTCAACGGTGAGTACTCATCTATAGCCTGTGGCACAGAGGCGTGAAATCGCGAGAACACTCACACACATCACGTCCCACTTACAGTAAAAAAAGTCAAATTTGCAAAGCTTCGAACCCGAGGCATAATATTATGGAATGTTTCTGATACGACAACTGAATTCTTATCTCCAAAGCAAACACTTGAGTTTACTTTTTTTACACATATATGTTTTTAAAGTTGAAGATATACCAGGTCGCTGATGATCGGATGATAAAATAAACTGAGCCAGTATGAACTATAATCTCGTTGAAAATGTCGGAATTTTTGACTCAGAATAAAATGGAACAGAAAATTTAATTCTGTTAACTTCTTTTGGCATTCCTTACCAGAGGTTTTCAGTGCCATTTAGAATCAGTATTGCGGTGACGAACTGAAGTTGCTGGCAAGTATATGCAAAAAATCGAGGCCTCTCGTTTCCAGCCATTTCACCGAGTGGAAAAAAGAAACTTCTTATTTAACATTAAGAAATCTATAAGTTCTTGCCCTAATGGATTGCCCCCGCGCAAAGTTCACTTATTTAGCTTCTTTGTCAAAGCGAAGCCGAACTTTTTCTCCATTTCATAGAGTGGCCACTATTTTTAAGTAGGAAAGACAATCCACATAGCATCGTTTCTTTTTTACTTTATCCTCACTGCAGTGTAGAACTTCTCACATGATTGTTTTCATTTTTCATACGGGCGGTCAGAGGAAGTTTATCAACTTAGACAAGAGGGAACCTTTTAAGAGGGGGAACCTTTCTTCCGTTATATCGAAGTTACCAGAGGTTTTCGGTGCCATTTAGATTTTATTGCGGTGATGAACTGGAGTTGCTGGCAAGTATTTGTAAAAAAATCCATGCCTCTTGTTCCCAGCGGGAAGAAGAGACATTGAGTCGATGTGAAACGTTCTGACTCATCCCACGAAAAGCCATCAACGCTTAGGGAAGAATATTTTACAAAGTTTACTAACGACGTGCAGAGACATTTAAATAGGTGCCGATGAGGTGATTATTACTCGGCCGCAAGCCGTTTTTGTCGAGCTATTTAGAGAAAATGCATATTTTTTCAAAGAATTGCCTATGTAATTATACTAAAAACAATTATTCACCTCAGGCTGGGTAAATGTCGGTGAATTTTTTTATTCACTGATATTCAACTCGCCTTCGGCGAATAATTG
The DNA here is from genome assembly GCA_949126865.1 of Montipora capitata. NCBI lineage: Eukaryota > Metazoa > Cnidaria > Anthozoa > Scleractinia > Acroporidae > Montipora > Montipora capitata. The sequence continues at coordinate 34,151,211 of OX421453.1, read as the reverse complement.
TTAAATATTTAACAAGTCACTTCTAATTACAATATTATCCCTGGTGCTAATTTAAGGCGTAAAAACGAGAATCTAAATGTCGAATGAAACACGACGCGGCAAACGCCAATAGATATAAATGTCAAGGGAAGTCGAACTAGTGATCCGTTTAATAGGCCTTATCACGGCAACTTAAATTACTTAATAAAAATCTTAAATTTCCTTTACATTTGTCTGTAACTTTTTGCCACAGACACATGTCTGAATGAGCGTAAATAATCAAGCAATTGTATGACAAAATTTCAAATTCTAGAACACGTAGGACCTTCAAATTTTGCCAGTAAAATCTTTTGGTTAGCAACTAAATTTTACCATTTCACAGATGTTTCTACATTGAAGGTTTTCTCAAGCTATTTCAACGCAGATTCCAATACAAACACTGTTATTTCGGACATGCATGTTTGCCTACCCGTCAAGATGGCTTCCAAAACCGTAATTTATAAGGCCTATTTGCTATCGGCAATACAGAGCCGTAGGAGGCCCGAAGAACTGAGGGGGTGCAAAGATCTTAAGCGACTTGTATTTTGAAATTTGGGGGGACGCATTGGACGAGTTAAAGTCCGTTCTTTGCAGGGGCGGGGACTAGAGCCATGGGTGTGTGAGGCACCGCCCCCCACCTCTTGAAAATATTTGAAAACAAAACACCAGAAAGGGCATTTTTGGCCTTTAAATTGTAATTTTTTGATAGATGAAAGCAAAAGCACACTGCATCTCAGTGATCCAAGAGGTTTAGTTAAGTATTTATTTATTTATTTATTTAATAGCTTCAACAGAGCATGAAAAGACTCGAAGTCCATATGAACATGCCCCATACTTACATAAACATATGTGATTCAATATACGAACAGATACGTAACTCACAAATAATGTGACACATAATACAAATAAAACAATAATACTACTAATAATTTATCGACAACAGACTGTTGCCGGGGTAACAGATCTGCATTTAGAGCAAATAGTTTTAAAAGTTCTTATTCGGTCAGGATCAAAAGCTGAATGAAGAAGTGACTTGTAATGCGAACGAACTTTATAATTATATGTAATCACAAAACATGATTATCTTTTTGTGTTTCCACGGATTCCTTAATGCAACTGCACTATCCCTGGTATTCCCAACAAAAATCTAAAAATCATCGACTGTCTTGTTCAACGAAAGCAAAACACTTGTACAGAGTCAATTCATTAGTATTTCCAACACTGCCTCAGCAAAAATTACAAAACAAAACAACGGTTGTGTCTAAATTAGAAGACAAGTTTCATGTGTAAGAGTCGGACATCATAGTATATTTTTAGTCACTATGTTGAGGTTTAATTTTGTTTTTGGTTTGGATTTTTCCCAATGTCGTACCCAGAGTCCTCGTCAGCGGGTGAGCGCCCAGAGAGACTCTGGGATCATGGATATAAATTCTTTTTTTGATTGGTCGCTTGCATAACAATGGCAGTCCGACAGGAAGTCGGTAAGTAAGTCGGAAACCCCAGAATTTAGAGGGAGATTTAAAATCTAAAGCTAGTTTCAGTGCTGCTTGTTTTTTCTATCTCAGAAATATATAAATCCCAAAAATAATGAAACGACGGGGTTTGATTGTCTTTTTCCCACGCTGCCAAAAACTGTTGCAAAAGTACCGTGGGAAAATTTTATATCAGTCTTTTTGGAGAGAAATCCGTAAAAGACGGTCTTGTCGAAGTCATTCAGAATTACGGAAACATAAAATTGTAGTAGAAGAGGACATTGGCGTCGCTTCCACCCAAATTTGTTGATCATGCTGCTTGCACGATCGATGGTATTCTGCACGATGGAATGCACGCTGAAACACTAAAAATACACTTACCGAAAGCGTCATAATTTATAGTTTTATCTTCACTCGCTTTTACAGCAAGCCAATGGAGTCGAGATAAAGTAAGAGTAAAGCCAGGATCCGAGCCAGGATCCGAGCCAGCTTCCGAGCCAGGATCCGAGCCAGGATTCGAGACCTAACCGAGACCTAACCTATCCTAACCGAGACCTACCCTAACCCTAACTAGACTAGAACCAACCTAAATAGTCCTAACTTAACCGATTCGAGACCTAACCTAACCGAGAGATTCGAGAATAAATAGCGGAGAAAGCTCATCTTAGCTCGAATCCTGGCTGGAATCCTGGCTCCGATCCAAGCTCGAATCCTGGCTCGAAGTTTAGGTATCCTCAATGGAGTCGTTTCTTCAATTTCTTTTATGGTGAGTAAGGCCAAAGTTTTGTTTCTCGAACACTTTAAACACGCTATTTCTACTGTACTGTTTTCTCTTTTCTGTTTCCGTTTAAACTCAAGCATGCGCAATAAGACCGGAACCCACGTTTTCTGGGAAAATGGAGTCCATTATCCCAGAGTCTCTCCGGTCGCTCACCCGCTGACCAAAAAGCCCGAGGATTCTGGGTACGAGGTTGGGTTTTTCCAAGCCAGACATCTTTTCCTCCTTTTTACTTACCTAAACCCTTTCTCCATACCTCCATTCTTCCCCACCCTTGGATACCACTTATGCCCATTTCATATTCTTCGAGACCACACGTATTTGTGAAAACCTCTCTGTATACTCACCAGAACTTGATCTTGAGCTCCTTACCTCTGAATCTGCTGCCTACTCCTTAATCCACTTGAACACGCAAGCAATTGCTGGTTTTCACTCACGTGATCAACAGCCATGTTTTTCAACGAAAACAAAAGGAAGCGTTTGCATAATAATAGAGTTAAATTCCCGGAGGATTTGGTCGGGGCACCAACATGGCCGCCTTTTCTTTGTTTAGGGGCACCAACATGGTGGTCGTGACGTCATGTGAAAACCGAGAATAGACCTTTTCGGCTTGTACATTTTGTTTTGCCAATACAGATCATGTGATAATACTCAGGAGGTTTGGTCTTTTGTTTTGTTCATTAAAATGATCGAGGGCATGCAAGCATGAATATGCCTGCATGCACTCTTTTTAATGAACAAAACAAAGGACCAAGCGTCCTGAGTATTATCACACGATCTGTATTGGGAAAACAAAATGTACAAGCCGAAAAGGTCTATTGATGCAAATTCCCCAGTTAATTTATAAAAGAATATTTCATCACTCACCCTTGGCCACTCTCGGTCCAAACTTTGTTTTATTCAGAAATGTGCAATACAACACCAGATCCCGGCATATGGCAGAGTCACGCCAACGCAATTGCGTACATGAAATAAATTTCTATATACAAATAGAGAAATTTAAAGGCCACCTAAAGACAAAAGACTCACACAAAAAAATATTTAGAACATTTCTTGAAAGAAAAAACAGAGGAGCAACTCCGCTTCTATGGAAACAAAGATCGATCTAAGCCGAAACAATTAACAAAATGGAACAACATGATAACTCGAAGGAGATGGGTTACAGGAACTCTTCGCAAGATGAAAAACAAGAAAGTAGTTCCAAAACGGGAACTGTTTCAAGTTTTGTGCCAAGCATACAGTCAGTCAAATTACAGGAAATTGGCTTCAAGAAATTATGCAGAAATCAGCCAGAAAGTTGTCAACACATCCATTCTATGCACGGAAAATGCCCTACGACCAATTGCAATGGCAGCGCCAATAGTCCTCCGTCTCTCGATAGAGATCGAATTGATGGTAAAATGCCTCCCTTGTACCCCAACATGCCTTTAGGAAAATTAACTTCGATCGAAAACCATTATGCTCGAGTAGTAACCAAGTTTGGAGAAGTCCAAAGACTTATTTCTCCTACGACATTAAAACTGTGCAGTGCTACTAATCTTACTTTCGACTATTTCGAAGACATTTCCTTTATATGCATATTGTAAACAGGTCATTTTGCAATGTTTTATGGTGTAAGTGTGCATATTTAAAAAATAAAATTATTATTCAAAAAAAAAAAAAAAGAAAAAAAAAATTTGCAAAATGAGTAACTTCCTTTCAAGATAAATTCTTGTTTATTAATGTAATATTGTAACCGTACAAATAATACCATTGTTACGTTTAATTGTGATGCAGTTACTTTCCAGTTGTATACTGCTCTATTTAATTGAAAATCTGAGAGACCGATATTTATAAATCGTATACAACATATATTGCCAATGGAATGATTAAAGAATATCACTGTTTTTTCATTATGAAAAGTAGTTCTACTTGTGAAAGACAGAAAATGGTTTAGCTCTGACGAAGGGCTAACACTCCAAACGTCAGCTTTCAAATTTCTTTACAGTGGTCAATTTACCATATCAACTCAGTTGATAAACCCTTTTCTTCATATAACTTTCCCACTGACACTGCACACAGCTTCTTTACAAATTAAACCCCTTTATCATACATGTGAAAGAATGCTTTACTTCCACCAACCATGAGCCAATATTCTTAGCCCAAAAACCAAGACAGCGGTTGTTTTAGACTAAACACTGCCAATAAGTGATCACTCCAATCTGATTATCACTACAATGCGTGCCGATCCCTTACCTAGATTGCAGTGTATGACCCTCGCAAACTGCAGACTAACCGTAAATCGCAGTAAAAGCTAACCGTTTTAAAATGGTGCTCACACTTAAATACTGCTTCTCAGCGATATTTGAAATGGGTGC
>OX421453.1:34129086-34144086 GCA_949126865.1 Montipora capitata | reverse complement strand
GGTATAGGTTTTGAGTTAAGGGGGTGTTTTCTGACGTCACTGTAAATCTCACATGAAAGTGAGGTTAACAAGCTGATGGGCATTTTCTGACGATTTTTTTACTAGAAGTGTCCCGGCATGACTCTAAAGTTTGTGTTAACGTTATCTGAGGATACAAGAAATACCGCTGTGGTGATAACTTAGGTCACGTGACCTACCACATGACACAAAACAAATAAAACAGGCGTTGTATTACTGGTAGACAGTTCTCTTTACTTTTTTCTTGGTACGGCACACTTTACAGAGTGTTAAGGTCATTAAATTCAAATTCAAATTCGGTAACAGAGTTCCCACCGGGAGTCATCTCCAATGACAGGCGACAGAAACATTGCAAGATAGCGCAGATAAAATCCATCACTGGATGATATCACTGAATTCATCATAGCTGGCAGGTAAATTGAAAAGAATTAAGTTAGGTGAGTAAATATTTGCAAGGATCGTTAAATGAGATGATACAGTGCCGAGAGCCGTGTATCAAAAGGCGTGGCATTCCCCAATCAATAGAGAGGATGAGTGGAGAGAACACATTCACCACACACGGGATACTTCCAATGATAATTTTTTTGAATAAAACTACTTTAACTGTGCTATCCTTCCAATCCTTTGCCCTTTCACCTGAAACGATGCATTTATGTGCGTAAACGACGTTGTTGTATGTCTACCCTGTCGAAAGGACGTCATCAAAGTCTTTTTTCGCGAAGTTAGCACAAATAAAAAACATCATCAATACAGTTTTGACGTCTTCTTATACTTAATTCGAAAATACAAGACTGAATTCGTTTAAAAATAGTTAGAAAAAGCGCAAATAACAGCCAAAGCACAACAGCTCATGTTCGAATCCTCGCTCGCTGGCAACCCAGTTTTGGAGCCAAAGTTTGTTGACAAAAACGTTGCCACAAAATCTTTTAAACGGTTTTCTAGCCCTTTAATTGCGAATTGTTATAATACACTTTACACTTTAAATAAAGTGTAAAGTGTATTATAACAATTGACGTGACGTCGGACAGTACAATTTTTTCCGTTCGCTGAATTTTCATTGGTCAATTCAAATTTCAGTAGCTCTCGCCGTATGCACGGCACCGTGTATGGAAACCGTGGCATTCCCCCAATCTTTAGAGAGGATGAGTGGAGAGAAAACATTCGCCATACATAGGACTCTTCCGATGATAATTTCTTTCAATATAAATTTAGCTCGTGGTCATGATGCGCGGTTATTTTAAGGAAGACACCTGACTGATCATTGATGGCTGCGCGACCAGAACTCCCACGGTCATGTCCAGTGACAGAGTGAGATGATACGAGATTAGTAAAAGTAAAAGATGTTTACGAGCCAAGTGGCCCATCAGAGCCGGAGCTTATCCCCGTTTCTGTGGCATGAAGCGACTAGGAGTATTTTTTACTTCCCCCTAGATGGGATGCCAGTTCATCGCAGGGTTACCCCCAGCATTTCGCCGGTACCCATTTATACACCTGGGTGGAGAGAGGCACCATGAGAGTAAAGTGTCTTACCCAAGAACACAACACAATGTCCCCGGCCAGGACCCGAACCCGGACGCGCTCGATCCGGAGTCGAGAGATTAGACCACTCCAAAATAACTTTCACATTTTGGCGCGAAGCTTAAAACAGATTGAAAAAAAAAAAAAAAAACTGGATTAAAAAAGGGAGCATGGGGATGTGTCCTCTCTCCTCATCATCTCTTGGTCCTTGCTATTACTGGATTAGTTTTGATGAGAAAAATTGCGGTTAGGTTTGCATTAGGGCCGATATTCAATTCCAAGGTTTATTACAACCATTTAGAAATCACTGGTGATCCTTGCAATCTGATTGGCTCTCAGCACGCGATTTATTCCCAAATCGTACTATTTTTTGCTCTAAATCGCAGCATTTTCCCAGCCAATGAGAAAGGAACACTAAAACAAAACAACCAATCAGATTCCAAGGCTTCTTTAAGGTAACCAATCAAATTGCAGGAAAATGAAGGACAAAGAAAACCATTGTGTGGCGAATTTTGCAACTTTTGTTCCAAACTGGATCAATAAAATATTGGTACTGACTAAAATCCTGTATTTTATAGATCAAATAATTATTGTGTGATTTCTAAATGGATGTAATAAAGTAGTAATTGAACTTCGTGTCGTGCAATTTTGGTCTGAAATCATACTTGTGATTGTAAATCGAAATCGCGCTGCGCGCTCGTTCGATTTTAAAATCACACGTATGATTTCAGACCCAATTGCACTCCACTCAGTTCAGTTACCATTATTAATCATTAAATATAAATGGATGAACTCATAGTACTTTATTACATGAAATTTTCGCGACATGTTTATTTCGCGATTTTAAGGTGTGCATATTTCGCGACAATTAAATATGACGATTTTGCGAAAATTATATATTTTCAATCACTTTAATTTCGCGTTTTTGGGTAGCATACAATTTACATTTCATTGGCAATAATGCACTGGCGGTAATACTTCCTTTCCAGTTAATACACCCTTATTCCTGCCTTCTCCCATCCTGCGCGTATTTTCTTAGGATCGAGAGGGTAGTGGATCTGCGTAGATTTCTCTGGTGGACACAGTAGAATCATTAACTTAGCCTGCCCGAAATCCAAGTGAGCTGTATTTACCTGAAGTACATGGTAATTTGACACGATTGAGTTTCTTGTCTTCACGCACGCAATGAAATATGAAGAGGTTTTCGCCTCTAAGAGCAAATATGTTGTTTGTTTCAATAAATTTTTGGCTGGAAAAGGATTCTGTGGTATTTTCTGCCTTTGTGAATTATAATATGTTGTGTATTGAATTTTCGAGCTTAAGGTTGAAATGTGATATGGGAGAAGTTTTTTAGTATTGCTCTGTAAGCAGGAAGGGTTCACAGGCCTGTTGGAAGCGTGCTTGAGTTTCAACAAAATGAGCCCCAAAATCAGTGAAAAATTGTGACGCAGATGAATAATAAAGTAGCTGCTATTTCCAAAATGATGGAATTACCTGGTGATAAATAACGTCGTACGCGTCTTGGAGAGTAAATTTTGACTTTGCATAAACAAGAGTTGGACGATTGTGATCTTTGTTTTGACTTCGCTCATTTCATTGTCAAACTTTATAACACTTGACAGAAAAAGAAACTTACAAAACCCGGTATCTTGCCACCATTTGACACCGATACTTCACTGTTTGGCGAGTAAAAATGCCGCGGTATAAACTTAATCACGGCGCCCGCTGAATTCCGGCCATGTCACTTTCGATTTTGCGATTTATTTGAACGTGGCAAAAATCTCCCAAAATGTTTGTCGCTGATCGTAACTTTTTATATTCTATATTCACGGTTCAAAATTAATGTTGTTATCATGTCGTAAATATTTTATTCTCGATCGACCGTCCCGGAAACTTCCTTCTGCTCTTTCTAAAAACTGAGTATCAATAGTTATTTGCTTTTGCATCAATATTTGTTTTGCATAAAGCAAGCTAACAAAAACTGTACCTTGCTGAGTTCGCATTTGTTAGCGTTAATAGTATTTTCGGTCAGATGCTTCTGTTTTAGGAGGGGTTTATTGTTTTGGTCTCCCATCCTAACACTAACCTCGCCGGACATGGCTTAACTTCAGTGAATTTTAATATTACAAAGCTCTCAGATGCTCAGAGGGCAGGCACACTTGTGGTGAAAAGAAGTTTATCAACATGTCAGCCCACACGCCAATGTTCCTCACTTCCCATTTATTTTCTTCAATCTTTCTGGGTTCAGTACTTTGCTAGTAACCACATGTCTTCTCAGGCTATTTACCCAAGACTTCTACCATGGCACTACAATGATAGACAATACCAAAACAATATCGTGCACTGTTAGAGCTACATATTACGCAAGGACAGATCTGTTTCGTCCTACGAACGTGTGAGAACCCGTGAGCCAAGGGCCTCTGCTGGTATGACTTCTGGGTGACCACTTGAATGGTGTTAATGACCCCCCAACTTGAACAAAAATTGTCTGGAACGGTGCACGTACCACAGGCAACCCAGTGTACCCTCACGGAGGGTCTAGTTTCAATAGTTCTACTTCTTACAGGATTGAAATGATAAACAAACAACTGGTATCCACCACTAGCATTACAGCTACCAACAATGGCTTGCAGCTGCTTCCTACTACTTCGAGACGAATCTCAGCTTTGTGGCCCAGTGGTTAGGGCGCTTGCCTTGAGATCCGGAGACCCGGGTTCAAGACCCGCTCTGACGACTCGCTGAATTTGTTCCTGGTAGTCCCTGGTGCAACTTCCCAGCTTCACTTGTAAATAGCCAACTGGTTTGCCTCCGGCCAGTTGGGATTCTTAACAATTGTTGTTGTTGTGCTCTGTTGTTTCGTTGATTGTTTCATTGGCCCTGAAAAGCCCCTATGGGGAGCGGTCAATTAAGTATGTAATGTAATGTAGTTTGTTCTGGATATTAACAGCAAGGGTCTCGAGAGATCTCAACTCGTTGCTCTTCGCAAGAATGTGTGCCCGAAGCTTAAGTTTCCCCGTCTGTCCACATAGAAAAGCGAAAAAGTAATTGTCGTATCTGAGATCAGCTCACTAACACAAGTTTATCAATTTTATCATAACCGGTACCCATACTGAGTTTACTACTGCGAACAACCCGGCGAAAATGTAAACAATTAGCAAAAGTAAGCCCGCGCCCCCTGGCAGTTCGTCTTTTTATTTTTACCTCATCGTAAAAACAATTTCCGGGCAATGTCACGTAATCAAGTAGACACACGTGTCCACGCGGGTTTACGGCGTAAAGGTTGGCGCAATTTTTCCTAAAAATAGATTTTTTGGCACAACACATAGGGTTGGGTGGACCCCGCGCTTACGGTCTCCATCCCTGATTATGGCTCCTGCCGTTACATTAAAAAAAGTTACTGCCTTCAACGTTTTTCCACCAAAACGACTGGTTTCACCTGCGCAAAGTCATGATCATACGTTAATATATGTCAAATAATCACAGAACTGTATGAAAGTTTCATTGTATTAAGGTCATGTGAAAAGGCAGATTGAGCGGATCTCGCAGATTATGCAGATTGGATAAGATTTTGTTTCGAGAATCATTACTCAGTACTGCATACAAACTATTTAAAGAGGATTGAAATAATCTTTGTTTTTTTACTTCATTCGGGGGTGTTTTTCGGTTGGAAGAATAGGAGGAATCATTTGATGGAGGAGTCAAGCAAATGAGTTTTCACTCCCTGAAACTTTAGAGCAGATAGTGGCAGCGAGGGAAAGCCCTAAACAGATCATTATTAAGCCCTGAGTCAGTACTACTTCGCATGCGTTGCTTTATTCAGTTATACCATTTTCATGCCAGATAAATAGTCTTCTTCCTTCTAAAGGTCCTTACACCTCTCGAATATTTGTACCAGGTTCGCTTGATTCTAGCTATTTCTTGCATGGCTATTTAGGACGATAGAGATAAAAGACTAATTTTGGGCTACTTGCAAATGGAAGTAAGACCTTGAAATGGTTTTAATATACCGTTAAAATTTTGATATTCACATTTTCGGACCCGGTCTTAAAATCAGGCTTTCGAACAGGTTTTAAACATGAAAAAATCGATTCATTCATCCCCTTTTCTTTGATTGTTCTTATCTTGCCGTATCTGATCTGATTGAGCGGACATTTTTATCAGGTGGGGGGGGGGGGGGGGGGCCGAGGGGTTGCACGTGCACCCAATGCACCCCCCTACGTACGCGTCTGAAATCATAGCACATCATAGCAAAATTCGAATTGCAATTATGAGGCATTGTTACAAACTTCTCTTTCAGGACATGAGAGATCTATTATATTTTGTTATCATCGGTCAACTGCTGGCCAGCTGGCATGTATCTGCCAGGATGATCAGCGCTAAAACTAGAAAGCAGACGCGTGCGCAGACTAGCGAAACACATGAGATAGGTGAAGTGTTACTGAGGCGCATTGTGTTTTAGCTACGGTGCACTTACGAGGGCCAACAAGCCCGAAACAGCTGTCTACGTCTAAAGAGAATGTCTTCGTGAACGTTGTTTGATCTGTCCGAACAGTAGCGTGTTTATGCTTATCACTGTTTGTGTTGATCCAACGTAATGCATAGATCATTACACGGCGTGGTAGTCTTTGGTGTTAAATGTTTATTAAACCTTTCAAGTCACCGGTAAGTTCTGATCTTCAAGTTAACGTGAAAGATAAATTTTAGAATAGAATTAGAGATGGTAAAGGCCAAATGCGACCGCAGCTTGGTATAGAAATGAACAAATCCAGAAAAGTAGCGCCGGTTAATCAGTATTAAGTGTAAATCCCATTTCTTCAAAAGTAGTCCTTCAACCGACAAACTAGAACTGAATAATCGTAGGGGAGCCAAGGAAAATTTAGAATTATTTTCACGAGTGATTTCAAAGTCTTGATAAAATTTCGAGACTTTGAAAAAACGAGTGAAAATAAATCTTAATAAGTTACGAGGAACCCATACAATTACTTTTTTATACTTTTAAGGGCCAAATTTTAAACTTCGTAATAATCATAACCAAGCCAACGAACTAGCTAGTAGCATTTTAGATAGCGTTTACAAGGTCACGGTTTCACTTTTAACCGCATCGCTTTTGATGCAGTTACGTTTTCCGTTTACACGGCACCGGCCGGTCTCGTTATCATGTTGAAAGCGGATTGTTTTGAAAAAACGTCGTCAAAAGTGGGGCTTTTGACAAACAATACAGTTTCGAGTATCGAGTACGGCCGTTGTTGGTTTTGTACCAAAACAACAAGCGAAGATTTAAATTGGTGAATCTATAAGCTAGCTCACAGCGCAATGATCGCATGTTATGAAAAGCAAATCATGATAATGTCAAATTTTGCAATAAAAATGTTAATGTAGTAGAGAAGAATTATATTAAAGCACAAAAGTATCTTACAATAAAGAGAAAGCTCGCGTTTTATTGGCTAATCGTGTTGGTTACCATGACTACACCTATATCCTCACATGTGAAAGATAAAAATGATATGTTCACTGCGCGGGGTGAAGATATGATTTTTTAGTAAAAGGAGAAATCCTGGTATTTCATAAATATCTATATAATAAAATAAAATTCAGTACAAAGTTAAAATTCTCTGGAGCGGACTCAGAGCCACCTTAACATTGTTCAATTGTGAAGGTGTCTGAATCCGCTCCACGGCCCACGCTCCTTTAAACCATGCCAACGGAATCCTTTTATCTCAAACATTCAATTTATTGAAACAGGACGCGAAAAGCGAATATAGAAAGGACTTAACTCAACAGTGATGAAGACACTGGGACAAATGTCGACACATGCGTTAGATCTTGAATCGGAACTTGGTAAGTCGGATTCATAATTCTTCAAACTAGAGCAGCAACAAACGATGATAAATAACATGTTGGATTACAAGACCACCGTTTTCAGTGTCCACTAACTTCATCATTGAGAAAGGAGGGCTTCCAAGCCAGATTTGGACAACTCGCTGCTTGAAAGTATGTATCTAACTGAGACGGGACTCGGAGTTGTAGATGGAAGAGTTATTTGTCAAAGCCGATTTGCTTTTGCAAGCGAAATTAAGGGGTTGATTGAGCAGTTGAGCACTTTAAAGGAAGGAGAGAGGGGGGGGGGGGGGGGGATGTGCTCAGTGATGTTGTGTTGTCGTTTACTCTTCAAACTGTTTGTCATTCATTCAAGTCGACTCACAGAAAATCCGTGCGCAATGTGAACACTGTTATTGCCAATTTTGAAGCTTTCCAGTGCAGTAGGGACCGGCTAAGTTATAGCCGCCGTTTCAACGACCATGCATGAGCCCCCTCCCCAATAGACTTTCAGAGACGCCACTTGCGGTCTGGACCCTAATGAGCAGAGGAATTGAGCCTCGCCATTTTAGTTAACGATGATGTCGCACTCAATTAGTAGGTAGCTAGTAAACTGGCTATCTAGAACAAGAAAGAATTACGTTTTTGCAAACGTTGCCTGTGTAGCACTTATATTTGAAAAGACTTAACTGATTAGATTGTAATTTGAAGTGCTAGGTTTCTACCCCGCATGAACTATGTGAGCGTTTGCCCTACTAATGGAAATGGGCCCACACAAGGCCAGAGGAAAACTCTGATCAGAGTTTTTCTCTGTCCTTATGTGGGACCATTTTCGTTCCGTTATCATCGGATCATTATCACATCGTTTTTTATAAGTGTCGGGGCCACCCAGTCCTACCAGCAAAATACAGCATCGATTGAAGTTTTTAACTTTCAAAACTTGCCCCCTAAATAGTACAGACACAGAAAGGCTAAGAGAGACAACTTCACTCGTGAACCGCCATATTTACAACAAAGCATTTTAGGCGTCCCAGTCTCACCTCTGTCTCCAGAAGACAAGACACGTTCGGTTCTTACGTTATGTTTATGCCTGTAGAATCAATTGAAATGTCAACAAGTTCCTTCAGTGTAAAAACCAGCATCTTTTTGTTTTGATTTTTTTGGTATGGTACGTATTGGAAAGCCAGAACATTAACGCACGGGCTGACGGAATGTCATATGAGACAAATTCCACGCCTACTCACAGCTCAGGACCACCCTTGTCAATTTTACGTACTAAGAATTCGATCGCCTAAATATTCAAGACAAAAATCATTTTATGTGTCATAAAGTAGGCACTGGAGTCGCGGATGGAAAAAGTGTACGCACGCGCCCTGCTAAAGGTAACATACATGCATGCATAAACTTTATTTCATTTCGAATTTCAGAATAAGTACAAGCAATGCTAATATCTTCGAGACATTACATTTACAGCTAAAATACATAGCATCTACAGATACATGACTAAATAGACAAAATTTAAGGACATTTTAATTAAAAAGTAAAGCCGCTGTACAAAATGAGGCCCGGGATTCTCTTTTAAAACCAGTAAATTCAGTGGTACGGATAAAATCACGTAGCGCATTCCGCAACTTAGCTGATACGTAAGAAGAAGAACTAAGACCATAATTGGTTGTTCTGAGTTTATTGAGGGGCAGAATAGAATTTCCGCGAAGATCATGAGAAGAATTAAGACTGTAGAGAACATGTATTTTTCGTATACAAAAGCAGGAAAATTGTGAAAAGACAGACTTCTATACAGTAATATGAGGAAACTTTGAATGCGCTTATAGGCATAGTGATTAAGGCATAGTGATGTAGACTATGACTTTAGTGGTAAGAGGGCAGGTAACCTGGAAATATAAATCTAAATATTATACCATTTCCTTGACAAGAAATCACGAAAGGCCAGTTTTTTGCTACGAGGATAACAGCGGAAAGAGCACTACTTTGTCGCGAATTTTCCATGATAAAAGCTTGTTCAGAAATAAAAGTCTAAGTTAACAACACACAGCAGGGCTCCTCTTTCGTATCTGGCTAGAAATTTTCTTCTCGCTTTTTCCTCCGGCTGCGCTTCAGCCATTTGATGAGGACCAGTCTCGTGCTTCTCAAGTTGCCTTGTTCATGCCCAAAAAGAATTCTGGGTAATTCTGCCATTCCATGACAAGGGAAGACCCCCGATTCTCATTTCATAGATGATATATCTTTTTATTGGATAAAGCAATTGGAGAGTTTTGATTGGCTAAGCCATCATGGGTTATCAGCCATTATACCATGATCTAAAAACACGGCAAGCATATGCGTGAGTTTTTGGGCCTTTTTATTTTTATTGTAGTCTAGTTTTCTATATTTTGGGGGCGTTTTTAATAAAACAATTATTCCACTCGCGCTTGTTGGATATGAGGGGATTATAGCGCCTCGTTGGCTATCTATCATCTCATGTCCAACGCGCGCTCGTGGAATAATTGTTAAGTATGCGCGTGCATGGTACTTGAAGAAGCCAATTACCCTGATAGCTTATAGCCCATAAGTGTGGTGTGAATCGTGCGAGGAGCACTATATACAGCCACGTTGATTTCCCGCAAATATATAGTGCTGGCCGTGCTAAAAATAGGAGCCGCATTTCATCGCAGATCGAGACTTCTGAATTATGGACTGCTGGTATTGTAGAGTTGCTTGTGGCAATAATAACTTCAGGGATCAATCACCATGCATCACAAATCTCTCCCACGACTTCGGTATCGACCATTGCCGTTATTTGTTTATTGAAAATTTCCCGCTAGTTCCAGGCTATATTATGAATTCCTCAGAAAAAAAGGAAGAATGCGCCTTTTCGTCGCACAGCGACGCTTATCTCTTTAGAGTTGACGGATCGGTGACCGTTGGCGTTCACGCCTTTGTAAGCTGAACTGGTCGAGGAGGTGTGGAAGTATGGCGATCTTGTAACACACCACTGTTACATTGCACACAAATCGACCATGTTTTTTTTTTGTTTCTTTCTTTCCATACACCTCCTTGCCTACTACATGATACAGATGCACGAAATGCTTCTAGGTCATTAAGTCATGTATTACACAGCAAAACTTGGTTTTAAAAGGTTACGGAGAAGAAGTCTCGGGTTTCTTGTCTCTTCTTAACCTTATAATCACTCGAAGATGGTAGACACTCATGCCTCATGAGGAAACTTTTAGAAATATACTTCTTGAGTAGAACAGCCTTTAATAAGAATCAAAGGCGAGATATTTGTCGCTGAGCGTGTATTTACGGTAAACCCACCAATATATATTAATCCCAGGGGGGTTGGCGGGTCGGTGAAGCCGGGACCTTGTTAACACGTGGGTTGGTCGGACGGGAAGGGTAGGTGAGAGCACCTTGTTCAGTTGACGGGTGGGTGAGGGGACCCTAGCTATTGAGATTAGTCTCTCTAAACATGAACATAAATAGGTGAAAGAGCAAAACGTGAGGAATGTTGAGGATAAATAGATCATGCCAAACCAAAACTGTTGATTCTTTTGAAATTGCTTTATTTACCCGACACCTTACAGAAAATGAAAGTCTCAATTGCAAACTAATTTTTCTAGGTTCTGAACTGAATCACATTATCTCTTATCAATCACATAACAGGTTATCTCTCCGATGACTTGACTTCAGTATCTACCGTTGTCAGTATTTGTTTATTGAGATTTGCACGCTAGTTCCCGGCTATATTATGAAACCCTTAGAAAAATGAAGTAGGCGTCACTTTAGCGCAATCCAACGCTCATCAGCCTGGGGCTGACGAGGCGGTGACCGTTGGCGTTGAAGGCCACGCCTTTGTAAATTGAATCGTTGGAGGCTGTGCGGAAGTACGGCGATGACACATCACCACACCAAGTGTTACAATGCTTGTAACAATTACCAGTAAAACCAGACACAAAGAAGCCAGTGTAGAAAGAATGGTCGCAGATCAACAGCTGGTAGGAGTAGGCAGTAGCGGCTCCTACGGCATCCCACAATCCTAAAGCACTTCCATTCTTACCATATTGAGCTGCGGCTTTAACTGAGAGGTTGGATTTTCGCTTGAAATAAGCTTTTTCCCCCGTCTGGTGGTCGACGAACATGATTTCTGTAAACTAATTAACAACGAAAAAAAAAAATTATTTGGATTGCGGTTTGTCAGAGTCACTGTTACTTTGTCAACTGAAGATCAAAATATAGGTTTTAACTCGGAAATTTGTGATTTTTCCAAGGTTGCAAGATTTTTACGCATTAGAAAGGTTTCATTACTTTCTTTTATAAGTCATATGCATGTCCTTTATATTGTTTGTTTGTTTGTTCGTTTGTTTGGCTGTTGTGCTCTTGGATTTATCGATTTGATCAGCAATTTTTTTTGAAAATGATATTATTAATGAAGTCGGTAGAAGGTAGAGGTTTCTGACTGTTCTTGACCAGACAGGGAAACCTGTCTATGATTTGAAAATAGAAATTCTGAATGGTCTTCATGTGAGGTCGACAAGTTGCGTCAGTGTTTATTATGTTGAAAATTGGGAGTTATTTAGCCTCGAAAAAAGTATAAACTACGTGTGCTCTTTTTGGTTTATTACGACATTGGATC
Organism: Montipora capitata; assembly: GCA_949126865.1. Taxonomy (NCBI): domain Eukaryota; kingdom Metazoa; phylum Cnidaria; class Anthozoa; order Scleractinia; family Acroporidae; genus Montipora; species Montipora capitata. Next base: position 34,132,100 of record OX421453.1, on the reverse strand, counting down.
TAGCAACATACCGGAATGTTGTTGCAGTCAGTCCTGTAGCCATCACTTCCATAAGGAGTCTTAGCATTGTATGTGACTTCCATGCGGGGTTTGGCATACTCATCGGTTGTGTAACACATGGTCCATCCTCCATTATATGACGTCATATCACAGTATGCTTGGAATGCGTTTGAGGGGCTTTCTCCATCCGGGTTCAACAAATATATGCCATCGCCCAGCGAAAGCCCTCTTGTCTTGATATCCAAGCAATCCTTGCCTAGAAGATGCAAGAAACACCGTAAGAGGTTCGATTTAGGTTTGACCCCTTGGGTACGATGAAAGGTGGCCAATTTCATGACATAAATTAAAGGAGCTACGAAACGGGAATTTCTCAGGGGCGAGAGCTCACACATTTAGTCCATAAGATTTATAGACAAAAATCAATCACTTGAGAATCACTTGCTGCAATTAAAGAAAGAAACTGGTTTACGGATACTGACCATGACTTGATCCACGCATAAGAGAATTTAAGGCAGGCTTTGGTAGATTGGATTATTACAGGGTGTTAGCTTAGTAAATCTCGAAAAGCAGAGATTTAGCGTAATAACAAACAACAGTTTGAATGAACCAGGTTTTTGTTCTTTGCTTTGATAATTTGTTCCATTCCCCTCTCCCTTTTTAATTCAACTATTCCATCTTTCTTTGTCACGATTCTTTTTTTTCTTTTTTTCTCTTCTCCTACTATTACGGAACCTTTCTCTGTACCACATATTTACTGGGTTGCCAGTATGGCAAACCCAGTCAAGGTCTGCGTTTAGTTTGTTTGTTTTATTTATTTTAGTTTTTTTTTTCGTGTCGGTAAAAGTGTTGCCTGTCACTCCCCTGGTAAGTGGTGTCTTTGTGCATGGAGCCTTCTGCGCGTATTTTCTTAGGATCGAGAGGGTAGTGGAACTGCGTAGATTTCTCTGGTGGACACAGTGGAATCATTAACTTAGCCTTTAATGGCGTCGAAAGTCATGTAACGCGAAATGGCGTTTTAGTGGATCCTTAAACAAAATATACCCTTATGGAGCTCAATGATGGAAAGTCAGTTGAATAAACTAGGCAGGCGGTGAAAAACCAACACCTGGAATCTCAAAAGCGACGAGTAATGGACTTCGACAACAATCTATCACCCGTCGAGCCGAAATGAAAGTGAGCTGTATATACCTGAAGTACATGGTAATTTGACACGATTGAGTTTCTTGTTTTCACGCACGCAATGAAATAGGAAGAGGTTTTCGCCTCTAAGGGCAAATATGTTGTTTGTTTCAATAAATTTTTCGCTGGAAAAGGATTCTGTGGTATTTTCTGCCTTTGTGAATTATAATATCATGTTGTGTATTGAATTTTCGAGCTTAAGGTTGAAATGTGATATGGGAGAAGTTTTTTAGTATTGCTCTGTAAGCAGGAAGTGTTCACAGGCCTGTTGGAAGCGTGCTTGAGTTTCAACAAAATGAGCCCCAAAATCAGTAAAAAATTGTGACGCAGATAAATAATAAAGTAGCTGCTATTTCCAAAACGATGGAATTACCTGGTGATAAATAACCTCGTCTTGGAGAGTAAATTTTTGACTTTGCAGAAAGAATGGTAAGCGATTGTGATCTTTGTTTTGACTTCGCTCATCTATTGGCAAACTTTATAACACTTAACAGAAAGAGAAACTAACGAAAACCCGGTATCTTGCCATCATTTGACACAGATGCTTCACTGTTTGGCAAGTAAACATGCCGCGGTAACTTAATCACGGCGCCCGCTGAATTCCGGCGATGTCACTTTCGATTTTGCGATTTATTTGTGCAGCCAAAACGTACAATAACAAAATTGAACGTAGCAAAAATCTCCCAAAATGTTTGTCGCTGATCGTAACTGTTTATATTCTATATTCACGGTTCAAAATTAATGTTGTTTTCATGTCGTAAATATGTTATTCTCGAGCGACCGTCCTGGAAACTTCCTTCTGCTCTTTCTAAAAACTGAGTATCAATTTACTTTTGCATCAATGTTTGTTTTTGCATAAAGCAAGCTAACAAAATCTGTACCTTGCTGAGTTTGCATTTGTTAGCGTTAATAGTATTTTCGGTCCGATGCTTCTGTTTCATGCGGGTATATTGTTTTGGTCTCCCATCCAAACACTAACCCCGCCCAACAGGGGTTAACTTCAGTGAACTTCGGTATTAGAAAGCTGTCAGATGCTCAGAGTGCACGCTTAAACTTGTGGTGAAAAGAAGTTTATCAACATGTCAGCCCAGAAGCCAATGTTTCTAACTTCCCATTTATTTTCTTCAATCTTTCTAGGTTCAGTACTTTGCTGGTAACCACATGTCTTCTCAGACTATTTACCCAAGACTTCTACCATGGCACTACAATGATAGACAATACCAAAACAATATCGTGCACTGTTAGAGCTACATATTACGCAAGGACAGATCTGTTTCGTCGTACGAACGTGTGAGGACCTGTGAGCCAAAGGGCCTCTTCTGGTATTACTTCTTAATGACCCCCCAACCTGAAAAAAATTGTCTGGAACGGTGCACGTACCACAGGCAACCCAGTGTACCCTCAAGGAGGGTGTAGTTGTGTTTTAGACTCCCTAAAAAATCCAAGCCCCTGTTTTTTAACTACACGCGCACAAAAAGAAAAATCCATTTTTTAGACAGTTGATTAAGACTGAAACCACAGTAGTTACAAAAATTTTAACTGGTTTGAAAAAAAAAAAAAGAACTGGTTTTAAAAAATTCAAACCAAAAACAAAATTAAACCACAATACAATACATACTTAATTGACCGCTCCCCGTAGGGGCTTCTCAGGGCCAGTGAAACACAATGAAACGACGGAACAGAATAACAACAACAACAACAACTGTTAAGAATCCCAACTTACAAGTGCAGCTGGGAAGTTGAACCATGGACTACCAGGATCAAATTCAACGAGTGGTCAGAACGGGTCTTGAACACGGGTCTTCGAATTTCAAGGCAAGCGCCTAACCACTTGG
>OX421453.1:34116586-34124086 GCA_949126865.1 Montipora capitata | reverse complement strand
TATTCTGTAGCACAGCATCATTTTGTATTCTCGATATTTCCGATTCAGATGCTGGCGAGCTCGAGTTTACGCCGGCCGTTTTGTTTTGTTTGGATCACGCATTATTCACTCCGTGGGGAGTGAATAATGCTTAATTAATCCGAGATAGCGAACCAATCAGATTGCTTGAGACACCAAGATCACTGAGCAAGTATATACTAATACAACATATCTATTTTTGGTATCGCTGACTAATGCTGACTGACCAGAATGACTCTAGAAAGTTCTAGCATGTAGAATAAAATTAGAATACTCTGGAAAGTGTATAACCTCATGACACTAATGTAAAGTTTTGCCGAATAACAGCGTTGAACAGCATTTGGGAGAAGAGAAATGAACTCTTTGGTTAATTGTTATGTGGGATTATAGCGTTAATCGGCTTTTGAACAACCGAGCCAAGGTTTTTGCGAACCTCGTCTCCAGGACCTTCCCGTTCCTCTTTCTATAGTTTCAGGCGGCAAGTTACGTTTGGTCTCGGATCTTAGTAGATCAGCTAATCCGTTTGTTCGGAAATTCAAGTTTAAATATGAAGGTTTACCTTCCCTTGCTGCAATATTTCTGATTATCATCGTTTGGATATTAATAGTGATGTTTGGAAATATCTGGGTTTTTCCTGGAGTTTCTCGGGAGTTGTTAGATATTTTGTTTTCAGATTGTTGCCTTTTGGTTTATGATCGGCTTGCTATCTATTCACTAGAATGCTTAGGCCATTCGTTGCACGTTGGAGATCACTCGGCATTTTTGCTATCTTGTATATTGACTATGGCATTTTTTCTCGGAGATTTCTTACCTTCTTCATTTGTCAGGTCTCACCTTCAGAATTCCGGTCAGAAGTACAATGAAAATAAGTCCGGTTGGGAACCCCGTCAGATTGGTGAGTGGTTGGGAATTGTTGTGGATACAGTTCAATTCACATTCTTTAAGTTAATTTGTCATTCCTGAGAAAAAGATATATTGTGAAGTTGTAGTCTGTTTTGACCAGGCTAATTAATGATTTTCCTAACCTTCGTGTTCGAGACGTAGCTAGTCAGTTTCTGGGTTTGTCATTTCCCTCACTGTTGCTTTGGCCCAATTGCCCGCTTGTTCACTAGACAAATGTACTTTTTCCTTTAACTAAGGCGTTCGTGGAATGACGTGCTTTCTACTCCCGGAGGCATTTTACAAGAATTGAAATCCTGGGTAGGGCATGTAGATGCATTTAACGGTAACCCGATTAATACACCTGTCTTGTAATGCGATTTTGACTTTTGACGCTAGTCTGGCTGGTTATGGTGCTCAAGTTTCTTGCTGTAACGAGATCAAATTTTGTTCTGGAATTTGAAATGATTGTAAACGTGTCATGAGTTCCTCGTATCGGGAGTATCATTTCAGACCCAATGGATCCCGAGGAAAGAGAATGAGTAGGCCGATTCTTTGAGTCGTATCATTGATCCCGACGATGGGATGTCAAATCTTAAAATAAGTGTGGACCTTTCGATGTGGAACGAATGGCTTGTCATTATAATTCACATTTGTCCAGGTTCAACTCGAAATTTTGATGTCCAGGTACCGAGGCTGCTGATTGATGTGGAGTATTTTTAAATACCATCGTGGAAACTTTTAAAGCAAATATCTGTTTACTGGTTTTGATTGGAGTCAACGCCGTTAACAACAGTTTTGAATGTGAACAACCATTCTAACCATATGGTTGGGTCACGGAATATGGACTTTGGACTTTGGATCTCGGAATTGAACTAGACACTGACCAAGGTATTGTAGCCAAAAAAAAAAACTGAAATACTGTGAGTTTTAAAGGAAATCGGCTAAAATTCCTTCAAGCAAAGTGTAGACTTCCCGTAGCCTCTTGTTCCAAGCAATACAACATGGCGACGATCACAAGATCGACGGGTGCCAAAACATCACGTGACTAATGGGCACACAGGGCGTGCAAAACAAAACTGTCCGCATCAGTCGCGATTGTACCCTCAATCATTAGGATAGACTTTACCTGAGCAGTTTCTTTCGTCTCCTCCATATCCTTTTTTGCAAGTGCAATTGTAAGATCCTATGGTATTTGTACAGTTGGCATTCACGTGACAGTTGTTTTCAGATGAACACTCGTCAATGTCTGGAACCAAAGGAACAAAACAAAACGAACTTGAGGACTTCACCTTCAAACAAAGCAACATGGCGATGACAACTCGTTGTGTGGGAAAACATTACCTGACTAACGGGCATGCAAGGCGTGCAAAACAAAACTGTAAGCATCAGTCGCGATAATATCTTCGTTACACTTTTTTGACTTTACCTGAGCAGTTTCTTCCGTCTCCGGTAAATCCTTCTTTGCAAGTGCATTTGTAAGATCCTTTGGTATTCGTACATGTGGCATTCACGTGACACTCGTTTTCAGAAGAACACTCGTTAACGTCTGGAACAAGTTAAACATCGGGAAAAATCCATAGTTAGTTATTCAAGCTCTTTAAGTGAGAGTGCGTCTTTCAAAGCTCCTGTCTCGATCTTGCAATAAAAACTATCTACTACCGATCTCGCAGTTAATTAGATTTCTGTCGGCGGTCATGATGGAGATGGAATTAGATTAAATTATCTATTCTTGGATTGCATCCACGTGATGAGACGGCCATGTTGTGTACAAAACAATAGAAAATGGCCCCACAAGTTTTGCATAATAATAGAGTCAATGTCCCAAAAGACATTTTACTGCATTGTTCTGTACACCAACATGGCTGCCGTAGTCTCACAGGAAAAGGCTTCTTCTATCACTCGTCTTCTTTTTCTTTTAAAACTTCTTAGTTACGGGACACAATTCCACAACAACCACTACTACTGTTTGAATTAAGGCTGTTTATACAGTTTTTCTTTTTTCTTTTTTCTTCTAGTAAATTCTAAATCGACTCTATTCTTTTTTTTATAAAAATCCTGTATCGATCGTATATCTGAAAGAAGCTCTCAATTCTCTGCAAATTGCTGTAGATTAAATTCGCCTCATAGAGACGTTTTAAACTAACATCCCTTTGTCTTGGCCCGGGTTGTCCCAAATGTGTATGTTTTGGACAAGATTAAGTGAACGATTCAAATACGATTAGAGGCCAGATATCAGGCTATTCAACTTTAAAATGGCACGCCGTTCGATTTTTTGGCATCCGTCAAATTACTCTCGGAGCTACGTGACTGAAACCAATTAACATAACATTTCGCAAGGCTCAAATTTTTAGATGGGATCTTAACGTTTGGGTCAATTTATACTAGAGACGCATCATCCGCATAATGGCTTGTCATTATAACTCACATTTGTCCAGGTTCCGAGGCTGCTGATTGTTGTGGAGTATTTTTAAATACCATCGTGGAAACTTGTAGAACATCTGTTTACTGGTTTTGTTTGGTTTCAACGCCGTTAACAACAGTTTAAATGTGAACAACCGGTCTAACCATATGGTTGAGTCACGGAATACGGACTTTGGACTTCGGAATTGAACTGGACATTGACCAATGTATTGTAGCTAAAATTCCTTCAAGCAAAGTCTAGACTTCCCGTAGCCTCTTGTTCCAAGCTATACAACATGGCGACGACCACAAGATCGACGTGTGCCAAAGCATCACGTGACTAATGGGCACACAAGGCGTGCAAAACAAAACTGTAAGCATCAGTCGCGATAATACCTTCGTTACATCTTTGTGATATTACCTGAGCACTTTCTTCCGTCTCCTCCATATCCTTTTTTGCAAGTGCAATAGTGAGATCCTATGGTATTCGTACATGTGGAATTCTCGTGACACTCGTTTTCAAACCAACTTGAGGACTTCAATTTTAAACAAAGCAACATGGCAACGACAACAAGGTCTGTGTGTGCGAAAACATCACTTCACTAACGTTCACTCAAGGAGTGCAAAAGAAAACTATCAGCATCAGTCGTGATAATACCTTTATTAGACTGGACTTTACCTGGGCGACCTGTTCCGTCTCCTCCATATCCTCTTTTGCAAGTGCAATTGTAAGATCCTATGATATTGGTACAGGTGGCATTCACGAGACAGTTGTTTTCAGATGAACACTCGTCAATGTCTGGAACCAAATGAACATAACAAAGGGAACTCGAGGACTGCACTTTCAAACAAAGGACGACAACAAGGTGGGTGTGTGCGAAAATATCATGTGTTTAACGGGCACGCAAGGCGTGCAAAACCAAACTGTAAGCAACAGTCGCGATAATAGCTTCGTTACATTTTTTTGACTTTACCTGAGCAGTTTCTTCCGTCTCCTGTATATCCTTCTCTGCAAGTGCAATTGTAAGATCCTATGGTATTCGTACATGTGGCATTCCCTTGACACTCGTTTTCAGACGAACACTCGTTAATGTCTGGAACAAGTTGAACATCGGAAAAATCAATAGTTAGTTCTTCAAGCTCTTTAGTTCCTGTCTTGATCTTGCAATAAAAACTATCTACTACCGATCTCGCCGTTATATAGATTTCTATCGGCGCTCATAATGAAGATGGAATTAGATTAAATTATCTATTAACATGAAAAGCATGGCATGCTTCTTGTCGGTAATATTCGGGAACTTTTATTTGCGAATTAATAATTATACACAAGCAACCCAACAATTGAGATCACTCATTAACTTTATTAACAGGCACGCAAGGCGTGCAAAACAAAACTGTAAGCAACAGTCGCGATAATACCTTTGTTACATCTTTTTGACTTTACCTGAGCAGTTTCTTCCGTCTCCTCCAAATCCTTCTCTGCAAGTGCAATTGTAAGATCCTATGGTATTCGTACATGTGGCATTCCCGTGACACTCATTTTCAGACGAACACTCGTTAATGTCTGGAACAAGTTAAACATCGGAAAAATCAATAGTTAGTTATTCAAGCTCTTTAGTTCCTGTCTTGATCTTGCAATAAAAACTGTCTACTACCGATGTGGCTGTTAATTAGATTTCTGTCGGCGCTCATAATAAAGATGGAATTAGATTAAATTATCTATTAACATGAAAAGCATGCCATGCTTCTTGTTGGTAATATTCGGGAACTTTTATTTGCGAATTAATAATTATACACAGGCAACCCAACAATTGACATCACTTATTAACTTAATTGCTTTGAAAAATCCTATATCGATCGTATATCTGAAAGAAGCTCTCAATTCTTTGCAAATTGCTGTACATTAAATTCGCCTGATAGAGACGTTTTCAACTAACATCTCTTTGTTTTGACCCAGGTTGTCCCGTATGTTTTGGACAAGATTAAGTGAACGATTCAAATACGATTAGAGGCTAGATATCAGGCTATTCAACTTTAAATTGGCACGCCGCTCGATTCTTTGTTATCCGTCAAATTACTTTCGGAGCTACGTGACTGAAACCAATTAACATAACATTTCGGAAAGCTCAAATTTTTAGATGGGATCTTAACGTTTGGGTCAATTTATACTAGAGACGCATCATCCGCATAATAGCTTGTCATTATAACTCACATTTGTCCAGGTTCCGAGGCTGCTGATTATTGTGGAGTATTTTTAAATACCATCGTGGAAACTTGTAGAACATCTGTTTACTGGTTTTGATTGGAGTCAACGCCGTTAACAACAGTTTTAAATGTGAACAACCATTCTAACGACATGGTTGAGTCACGGAATACGGACTTTGGACTTTGGACTATGGAATTGAACTGGACATTGACCAAGCTATTGTAGCAAAAAAAAATCACTGAAATACTGTGAATTTTAAAGGAAATCGGCTAAAATTCCTTCAAGCAAAGTGTAGACTACCCGTAGCCTCTTGTTCCAAGCAATACAACATGGCGACGACCATAAGGTCGACAGGTGCCAAAATATCACGTGTTTAATTGGTACGCAAGGCGTGCAAAACAAACTGTAAGACTCAGTCGCGATGATACCTTCGTTACATTTTTGTAATATTACCTGAGCAGTTTCTTCCGTCTCCTCCATATCCTTTTTTGCAAGTGCAATAGTAAGATCCCATGGTATTAGTACAGGTGGCATTAACGTGACACTCGTTTTCAGACGAACACTCGTTAATGTCTGGAACCAAATGAGAATTTAAAAGAAAACGAACTTGAGGACTTTAATTTCAAGCAAAGCAATATGGCGACGACAACAAGGTCTGTGTGTACGAAAACATCACTTGACTAACGTTCACTCAAGGCGTGCAAAAGAAAACTGTCAGTATCCGTCGTGATAATACCTTTATTAGACTGGACTTTACCTGGGCAACCTCCTCCGTCTCCTCCATATCCTTTTTTGCAAGTGCAATTGTAAGATCCTTTGATATTGGTACAGGTGGCATTCACGAGACAGTTGTTTTCAGATGAACACTCGTCAATGTCTGGAACCAAATGAACATAACAAAGGGAACTCGAAGACTGCACTTTTAAACAAAGAACGACAACAAGGTGGGTGTGTGCGAAAGCATCACGTGACTAACAGGCACGCAAGGCGTGCAAAACAAAACTGTAAGCATCAGTCGCGATAATACATTCGTTACATCTTTTTTACTCTACCTGAGCAGTTTCTTCCGTCTCCTCCATATCCTTCTCTGCAAGTGCAATTGTAAGATCCTATGGAATTCGTACATGTGGCATTCACGTGACACTCGTTTTTAGACGAACACTCGTTAATGTCTGGAACAAGTTAAGCATTGGAAAAAACAATCGTTAGTTATTCAAGCTCTTTCAGTGAGAGTGCGTCTTTCATAGTTCCTGTCTTGATCTTGCAATAAAAAACTATCTACTACCAATCTCGCTGTTATTAGATTTCTCTCAGCGCTCATAATGAAGATGGACTTAGATTAAATTATCTATTAATATGAAAAGCATGCCATGCTTCTTGTCGGTAATATTTGACAACTTTTATTTGCAAATTAATAATTATACACAAGCAACCCAACAATTGAGATCACTCATTAACTTAATTGCTTTGAAAAATCCTATAACGATCGTATTTCTGAAAGAAGCTCTCAATTCTCTGCAAGTTGCTGTACATTAAATTCGCCTGATAGAGACGTTTTCAACTAACATCTCTTTGTTTTGACCCAGGTTGTCCCGTATGTTTTGGACAAGATTAAGTGACCGATTCAAATACGATTAGAGGCTAGATATCAGGCTATTCGACTTTAAAATGGCACGCCGCTCGATTCTTTGGCATCCGTCAAATTACTCTCGGAGCTACGTGACTGAAACCAATTAACATAACATTTCGTAAAGCTCAAATTTTTAGATGGGATCTTAAAGTGTCACTGAAACGAAATTTTTGTATGTGAGATTTTTTCATAATTTTGTAGTTTGAAACACGCTGATTGTCGTGGGCTAATTCGTTTTCGCCAGAAAAAAAGGGAAAATTGTCTTTTTTAGGGTTGAAAACCGCATTTTTGATTCAAAACATGTCCGGGCCCTGGGACCGAATGAAAACGATTGCTGACGTCATTGGTTGTATTCACCTCGCTA
>OX421453.1:34099086-34109086 GCA_949126865.1 Montipora capitata | reverse complement strand
AACTGTCAGCATCCGTCGTGATAATACCTATATTAGACTAGACTTTACCTGGGCAACCCGTTCCGTCTCCTCCATATCCTTTTTTGCAAGTGCAATTGTAAGATCCTATGATATTGGTACAGGCGGCATTCACGAGACAGTTGTTTTCAGATGAACACTCGTCAATGTCTGGAACCAAATGAACATAACAAAGGGAACTCGACGACTGCACTTTCAAACAAAGCACGACAACAAGGTGGGTGTGTGCGAAAACATCATGTGACTAACGGGCACGCAAGGCGTGCAAAACCAAACTGTAAGCAACAGTCGCGATAATGCCTTCGTTACATTTTTTTGACTTTACCTGAGCAGTTTCTTCCGTCTCCTCCATATCCTTCTCTGCAAGTGCAATTGTAAGATCCTATGGTATTCGTACATGTGGCATTCCCTTGACACTCGTTTTCAGACGAACACTCGTTAATGTCTGGAACAAGTTAAACATCGGAAAATCAATAGTTAGTTCTTCAAGCCCTTTAGTTCCTGTCTTGATCTTGCAATAAAAACTATCTACTACCAATGTCGCCGTTAATTAGATTTCTGTTGGCGCTCATAATGAAGATGGAATTAGATTAAATTATCTATTAACATGAAAAGCATGGCATGCTTCTTGTCAGTAATATTCGGGAACTTTCATTTGCGAATTAATAATTATACACCAGCAACCCAACAATTGAGATCACTCATTAACTTTATTAACAGGCACGCAAGGCGTGCAAAACAAAACTGTAAGTATCAGTCGCGATAATACCTTTGTTACATCTTTTTGACTTTACCTGAGCAGTTTCTTCCGTCTCCTCCAAATCCTTCTCTGCAAGTGCAATTGTAAGATCCTATGGTATTCGTACATGTGGCATTCCCGTGACACTCGTTTTCAGGCGAACACTCGTTAATGTCTGGAACAAGTTAAACATCGGAAAAATCAATAGTTAGTTATTCAAGCTCTTTAGTTCCTGTCTTGATCTTGCAATAAAAACTGTCTACTACCGATGTGGCTGTTAATTAGATTTCTGTCGGCGCTCATAATAAAGATGGAATTAGATTAAATTATCTATTAACATGAAAAGCATGCCATGCTTCTTGTCGGTAATATTCGGGAACTTTTATTTGCGAATTAATAATTATACACAGGCAACCCAACAATTGAGATCACTTATTAACTTAATTGCTTTGAAAAATCCTATATCGATCGTATTTCTGAAAGAAGCTCTCAATTCTCTGCAAATTGCTGTACATTAAATTCTCCTGATAGAGACGTTTTCAACTAACATCTCTTTGTTTTGACCCAGGTTGTCCCGTATGTTTTGGACAAGATTAAGTGAACGATTCAAATACGATTAGAGGCTAGATATCAGGCTATTCAACTTTAAATTGGCACGCCGCTCGATTCTTTGGCATCCGTCAAATTACTCTCGGAGCTACGTGATTGAAACCAATTACCAGAACATTTCGTAAGGCTCAAATTTTTAGATGGGATCTTAACGTTTGGGTCAATTTATACTAGAGACGCATCATCCGCATAATGGCTTGTCATTATAACTCACATTTGTCCAGGTTCCGAGGCTGCTGATTGTTATGGAGTATTATTTAAATACCATCGTGGAAACTTGTAGAACATCTGTTTACTGGTTTTGATTGGAGTCAACGCCGTTAACAACAGTTTTAAATGTGAACAACCAGTCTAACGACATGGTTGAGTCACGGAATACGGACTTTGGACTTTGGACTATGGAATTGAACTGGACATTGACCAAGCTATTGTAGCAAAAAAAAAATCACTGAAATACTGTGAATTTTAAAGGAAATCGGCTAAAATTCCTTCAAGCAAAGTGTAGACTACCCGTAGCCTCTTGTTCCAAGCAATACAACATGGCGACGACCACAAGGACGACGGGTGCCAAAATATCACGTGACTAATGGATACGCAAGGCATGCAAAACAAACTGTAAGAATCAGTCGCGATGATACCTTCGTTACATTTTTGTAATATTACCTGAGCAGTTTCTTCCGTCTCCTCCATATCCTTTTTTGCAAGTGCAATAGTAAGATCCTATGGTATTAGTACAGGTGGCATTCACGTGACACTCGTTTTCAGACGAACACTCGTTAATGTCTGGAACCAAATAAGAATTTTAAAAAAACGAACTTGAGGACTTAAATTTCAAACAAAGCAACATGGCGACGACAACAAGGTCTGTGTGTACGAAAACATCACTTGACTAACGTTCACTCAAGGCGTGCAAAAGAAAACTGTCAGTATCCGTCGTGATAATACCTTTATTAGACGGGACTTTACCTGGGCAACCTGTTCCGTCTCCTCCATATCCTTTTTTGCAAGTGCAATTGTAAGATCCTATGATATTGGTACAGGTGGCATTCACGAGACAGTTGTTTTCAGATGAACACTCGTCAATGTCTGGAACCAAATGAACATAAAAAAGGGAACTCGAGGACTGCACTTTCAAACAAAGCACGACAACAAGGTGGGTGTGTGCGAAAACATCACGTGACTAACGGGCACGCAAGGCGTGCAAAACAAAACTGTAAGCAACAGTCGCGATAATACCTTCGTTACATCTTTTTGACTTTACCTGAGCAGTTTCTTCCGTCTCCTTTAAATCCTTTTTTGCAAGTGCATTTGTAAGATCCTTTGGTATTCGTACATGTGGCATTCACGTGACACTCGTTTTCAGAAGAACACTCGTTAATGTCTGGAACAAGTTAAACATCGGGAAAAATCAATAGTTAGTTATTCAAGCTCTTTCAGTGAGAGTGCGTCTTTCAAAGCTCCTGTCTCGATCTTGCAATAAAAATTATCTACTACCGATCTCGCAGTTAATTAGATTTCTGTCGGCGGTCATGATGGAGATGGAATTAGATTAAATTATCTATTCTTGGATTGCATCCACGTGATGAGATGGCCATGTTGTGTACAAAACAATAGAAAATGGCCCCACAAGTTTTGCATAATAATAGAGTGAAATTCCCAAAAGACATTTTACTGCATTGTTCTGTACACCAAAATGGCCGCCGTGACCTCAGATGCAAATCGTCAATTAACATGAAAATATCCGGGAACTTTTATTTGCGAATCAGTAATTATACACAGACAACCCAACAATTGAGATCACTCATTAACTTAATTGCTTTAAATAATACTATATCGATCGTATTTCTGAAAGAAGCTCTCAATTCTCTGCAAGTTGATGTAGGTTAAATTCGCCTTTGTTTTGGACCAGGTCGTCCCAAATGTGTGTTTTGGACATGATAAAGTGAACGATTCAAATACAATTACCGGCTAGATATCAGGCTATTAAACTTTAAAATGGCACGCCGTTCGATTCTTTGGCATCCGTTAAGTTACTCTTGGAGCCACGTGGCTGAAACTAATTAACAGAACATTTCGTAAGGCTCAATTTTTGAGATGGGATCTTAACGTTTGGGTGAATTTATACTAGAGACGCATCATCCTAGAAATGGGTCATCCGTCTGCGACGAACTTGGGCAAAATAAGATACTTCGTCTGATAATTTGTATATATATAAACGGCCAAATTTATACTAGAGAAGAATAACTCGTTTAGGATGGTTTCGTCTGCAATTCGTCTAGATATATACATCTGGTGTTTATTGTGTCCAGAATTGACTCCAATTAGACGCACGCTCAATTTTGAAGTCCAACATGAAGTTTCCCTTTAAGGCTAAGCATTTGCTACCTATTTTCAACAAAAAGGTAAGGGAAAAAGTTAGCGTTATTTTTAGGTTTGGGTAAATGCAGCAGTTAATCTTTACTTTTTATTGAGCAGCATTTGGGAGATACTTTGTGACGTTAATTGTCTTGTTCCGAGACACGAGTGATGTTGAAGTTGGCGAAAAGTGCAAAGGGACACTTCGTGATGCTTATTGAAATCGTCGTGCATCTAATTAGGGTCAATCCATCACAGCTTGTGTTGTGCTTGAGTAGCGTCCCGTTTTCACAAAACGCAAGCGAACGCAATCATAAGCCCAAGCACAAAGAAATGGATACATTTTGATCGTTGCGCTTGTACTTATACTTGCGCCAGGCCCGTTTTCACGGTGAATTAAGCATTCTTGTACTTGTGTTTATGCTTGTGTTTGTTCTTGTGTCAGGCCCCTTTTCACGGTGAATTCTCGGACCTTCTCGTTCCCAGTCCTGGGAACGAAATTGGGTATTTGCCAGGAAAAAAAAAAAGGGTGGAGGGGTGGGTTAGGCGCGCTTTGTAAAAAAATACATGATTATCCGTACCTTCGTGGCAGAGGTCACCATTGAATCCAGGAGTGCATAAACAGCGATATCTTTTCTGTGTAAAACCGGATTGACATGTTCCACCGTTTTTACACTGAGATTTACCACAGGCGTTCTGAACAAGAAAAAGAAAATATACATCACTGTCATTTGTATGGTGGAGTGTAAAAGCAACTGTAATTAATAGATCATAGGTGAGAACCAATCAAAATGCCCGCATTATTGAGCATATATATAATAAGTATATCAGATTTAGTTGTCTATAAGAGACAATTGCTTAAATTGTCAAGATAAGTGCGAGGACCACTTCTTCCTTCTTCTCCCTTCTTCTCTCTTTCACCCATAACGGGCACTTCCAATACATGGATGTGGCATTTATTTGATAAATGCAAATATTAACCAAAATGCCAATGCAAATTATTACACATAGTTAAGACCAAAAGCAAACTAAGGTAAACTAACAACTATTTACCGAAGGGGTACCCTGGTCCCAGAGGCTTTTCTTGAGCCGTGAGAGAGTCGCGAAGGAGAAAGAAAGACTCGCGACTGGTCTTTGCTACTTCGCGGCTTTCTCGAGGCTCAAGAAAAACCTCTGGGACCAGGGTACCGAATTGGGAGTGGCTACTGGTGGATATTTACCAAGCTGCGAAGCTTTACCACCAGCCACAGGCACAGCACCAAAAGAGGTAAATATCCAACACTAGCTAGCCAGCGACATCTGCACATAGCTCATGCATTTATTCCTGCAACGATTATAATATTTTCGGTCGCAAATCCCGCACGGTTTGCTCGGTGAATAGCAAAGGATATTCGGAATTGAGGAGCCAATCACAGCGCGCCTTCAACGCTTTCCACCCTTTAAGCAAAAACTAAAAAGTGATATTCCATGTTAACACGGCTGTATTTGTGTCACAGGAGTGAATTAAACTGAATGTCTCACCTCCGTTCCTCGATAAATGTAATCTTCGGCCTTGATCAAATCTTTACCGTGTTCAGCGTGAGTAGAATTGTTCAGCTCACATCTATGTTTTCCATCTGGTTTCGCTTTAGTCTCGAAGTTGACGCTGACGCAGTCATGTTCTTGGTAACAAATCCATTCGCATTCATGCATACTGCGTATTTGAAAACTCTTTATTGTATGATTCTTTAAACGTCCGTTAGTAACGGAAAGAGAAGGCTGAAACGTGAGCGCACGACAAGAGCCTGCACAAGAAGAATCGTTAATGAATCTTTTGCTTTGATGTCGCAACGTTTGGGGAGGCGTAATACGAGCGAGGTAGGTATTGCGGGATTTTTTTTTAATGTAAGCAAAATGGAAAACGCACGTTTTACCATGATAACAGAAGTGATTAGAGAGATTCTCGCCTTCTGATTGGTCGAGGTTGGTGTCATATGTCGTAGGTTATAATCACCTTGCAAAGGGTGATTATAGCACCACGGCTAAATATCAAAATGGCTGCCACTCGTTTAGTCTACTTTACTGAAAAGTTTTGCTTTGAACGTGAATCGAACTGCTAAACTCTGCTAAACTGGTACGCTGCTTCATCGATTCAGCTATCAAACCAACTGACAGCTTTTTGAGTACGTAATAAACCCCGTAGCGGATTTCATATAAAGATGCTAAATATAAGGAAGACATATATTTGAACTGCCACCAACTGCCCCGAGATCTTTGTTAAGATTTAGATCATTACAGTTATGAAAATTACTTAAAGCAGGTTCTCATCATCAAGGGGAGCCCTTATCTCCGATTATTCCTTCAGTCAACCCTTTCCCGAGTAAATTTGTTTTTAAGAACCACATTTATTGTACATTCAACAGAATGACGCGTTTCTGATCGGTCAATGCCGAATGCATGAATAGGTTGTACAGTACGGATTGCTATGGAAACACGGCGATGAAGTGATTTTTGTCGAGTTTTTAAAAACTCAAAAAGACGTATGAATTTGCTCCTGCATTTTGTGATTTATGGTTACTGACCTATAGCCTGCGTCACAGACGCATTAAATCGCGAAAAACACTTACACACATTACGTCCCATTTACAGAAAAATAAAATTGCAAAGCTTCGAACCCGAGGTATGGTGTTATGGAATTTTTTTAATTCGAAATTTGAATTCTAATCCCCAAAGGAAACACTTGTGTTAACTTGTTTTAGACATATATATTTGTAAAGTTAAAGATGGACCATGTCGCTGATGATCGGATGATAAAAAAAAAAAATGAACCAGTATGAACCATATAATATCGGCGTTTTGAAGCAACAAGGATAATAAAGGTATGTTGAAATATCATTTTAGCAGGTGTTTGACAATTTTAATGTGAATCCCCGTAAAAGCGAAGGATTTCTAACTTCTATTCCAAGTATTCCTATCCCGGAATACGGTAAATCGAACGCACTCTTGATTTAAAATAACTCTCGGTCCAACTGTTTCAAGAGTTTAAATCTAGTAATGACGAACCTTCAAAAATTAAAATTCTAGTTTAACTTAACCTACATCTTCAGTCGAATTTGGGCTTAATTAACCGGCACAGGGAACCTTAATATGAGTGCTTTCATTTTGAAAAAATGCCTGTGGAACCTACTAATTTAGCAGGGCGTCAAGTTTCTATTTTTCCTATTTTTTGGCCTGCTTCCTATTTTCTCGAATTTTTTCAAGAAATTCCTAATTTTTCCCATATTTTTAGGATTTTACCGAGTGCAGGGGTACATTTTGAAATATTTGAGATCAAATTTTCAATAAAATTGGTAAAGTATTCAACAACAACAACCAAAAAAAAAAAAACAAAAAAAAAACGCGGAATAATAACCTTTTGAAACTTGTGTCCAGACTTTCTCGATGTTTTTGGTAGCATGCAAAGAAGTCTGGGAGGTCATTTGCATGCTTGTGCAGCTGCTATATATGTGGAATTAAGGAAGCTGGTAATTCAATCCGATTTTATCCTTTTTGTTTTTGAGCAATACTGAGTTGGGGTATGCCATCTCTTTAGAGACAGTTGTATCTTTGTCTTTATAGCAATGTTTTATTCGAAAAAAGTTCAAATATTTTTCAGCCTTATACGTTTTTTGATAGCTGTTAGAGTGGTAACCATTACAAACAAACTCTTGTTTACACAGGGTATAATTGTTCGGATATACTTAACGTGTTCCCCTTATGACCAAAAAGGGACAAGACGTAGCTTTGAATAAACTTTTGAAGATAAGAAAATTTTATTCAGCTTCTAAAGTGAATCCAATGAACTACTTAGAGAAAATAGGACAAAAGAGGGCATTGGTAACTGAAAAACTGCATAAACTGTTGGACAAGGCCATGTCGTCAACGACAAACAATGCCAAAAATAAGAGCAAAGCTAAGGTTACCCAGTCTGCTAAAATAGCCCAAAAATATTAAGCGTTAGATTATTTTTGTTTACGAATAGTCTTTGTTGGCTTTTACTGTATGTAAAGACATCTTAGAAAGTACTGTATGTGATGTAATTTGGAAGGTGAAAGACAAGTTTCCCTTGGTAAAAAGTTTTAGCACTTGTTTCTATGAAGGATACCTGCCATCTTGTCTGTTAGATATTAAATAAGGCATTGGGTTGTGAAACAGAGCTGTTGTTGGCTTTGTTAAAAGGAGTAGAGTTGATGGAACGTTTCCTATTTTGTTCCTATTTTGGGATGAAAATGTCTATTTTTTCCCATTTTTTGGCCAGTGTCATTTGTCACTTAACGCCCTGACTTAGTGAAACTTAAAGTTAACATCAAAGCTATTCTCTAAGCCAAAGTAAAAATCGAACTCAGGAACTTTAAGATCCACGACAGCGACGTAGATGAAAACTTCATCTCAAAAAAAAAAAAAAATAAAAAAAAATAAAAAAAAAAAAAATATATATATATAATAACTCTGCTCTGCTCTGTCGTAAGTCTTTCGCGATTATTCATCTCGTTCGCGTCGTTCAATGGCAATGTGCAGTATCCTGAGAATAAGGCAACATTCAAACGAACGAAGCTCCACATCGACAAGGTTTCATGACTTCGAAACCGTGTCAAAATCGATGCGGTTTGTAAGTATTTACACGGAATCGTTTTCGCCAAAAAATCAAAGTCGTGATGGCATAAGCGAGCCCTCCAATACGTGCTAACTTCACCATTTTGTTCCTTCTTGTAGAGACTAGGGCGCGCTTAAAGAGGGAGTTTAAGAAACCACGACCGCTACGGCGACGAAAACTTCACTTCAAAATACTGTATAAGTTTGAGCAATTCCAATTTGTGTTTCACGATGTTTCCATCTTGTTCATGCTGTACGAAATGGGCGGCTTCCACTCGACGATGACGTGCGTGCACTTGTGAGGAGGAGGCGAGAGTTTGGTAATAAAGTTTCAATTTTCTCTCCAAACATCGACACCGTTGATACCCATTTTATTCTTGGAATGTTAGTACACACTTTCCATGCAGAACGGCGCTGGGTAGTCAAGAAATTATTACAATAAAGGGATTTTATATCCTTAACAGATAACGTTCTCGTATCCATTGTTAAACTCAGTGATATCTCATTTGAGTTATCCCCCTGTGAAGTGACCGCAGTTTAAAATGCTATAGTAATATATAAAAAAGCGTCATTCGACAGAACACTTACCTTCTTCATAAGAAGCGTATGATGCTACAAAATAAAGCCACGGATACAGAATGTAGCACCGAAGAAAATAATCCATGTCCGCGCAAAGTTACTGTAGCAACAATTAACTGACAACATCACATAATTTCTTATTTTTATAAAGAAGGGCAGTAGAGGACTGACAATTAATTATCATCACACCTGTCGATAATTTAGTTAATTAATGATATTCTCCTTTACTACATATATTTGGCGCCTCAACAATTTTGCTAAAGATATAACAAGTTAAACAGTTTTAGAAGAGACATTGTGGCGATGTAAAACGTTCTGACTCATCCCATGAAAAGCGACCAACGCTTAGGGAATCATTGTTTATAAAGTTGACTGTATATTTCTAATTTTTGATGGTCATCGAAACTAGAGGCCCTAATAGAACGTTTTCAACCAACCTCTAGAAACACCAATAACAATAGAGAAATGTACGACTTCTGGTGGACGAACAATTGAAGCTAATGAGAGATCTTTTGTTTTCGTCCACCAGCATGGCGGTGATGACGTACGTGAAAACATTTTATTAAACAAGTACTTTAATCTGCTATGGCCCAAATTTGTCAATAGCACTATGATTTTTGAAAGCAAGAAAAGGTAAATAATGGCGTCGTGAAAGATTCTGAGGAGAAAAAGACGTATGAATTTAAAACAATCATGTGATAACTTAGACAAGAGGAAAACATTTAAGAATTCAGGTGTCTGGAGATTATTTTAAGAAACCAACATACGTTTACATAAATAGAGATGCGTCTCTTTTTTCAGGCCGATATCGGTGAGGAAACACTATTACCTTCCGGCAACCCGTCGGCATAAAGGTTCCAAAAAATGAAGCATGCAGCTTTAGGGTGCGTTCGATTAACTCTATTCCGGAATAAGAATACGTGGAGTGATGATTTAAAACGGTATGTCTTGCGTTTCGAAGCAAAGGATAATAAATATATGTTTAAAATATCATTTTAGCAGGTGTTTGGCAATTTTAATGTGAATCTCCGTAAAAGCGAAGGATTTCTATCTTCTATTCCAAGTATTCCTATTCCGGAATACGGTCAA
>OX421453.1:34074086-34086586 GCA_949126865.1 Montipora capitata | reverse complement strand
AAAGGAACACTAAAACAAAACAACCAATCAGATTCCAAGGCTTCTTTTAGGTAACCAATCAAATTGCAGGAAAATGAAAGACAAAGAAAACCATTGTGTGGCGAATTTTGCAACTTTTGTTCCCAAACTGGATCAATAAAATGTTGGTACTGACTAAAATCCTGTATTTTAGCGATTAAATAATTATTGTGTGATTTCTAAATGGATGTAATAAAGTAGTAATTGAACTTCGTGTCGTGCAATTATGGTCTGAAATCATACTTGTGATTGTAAATCGAAATCGCGCTGCGCGCTCGTTCGATTTTGAAATCACACGTATGATTTCAGACCAAATTGCACTCCACTTAGTTCAATTACCATTATTAATCATTAATTGGTTAATTCATAGTACTTTATTACATGAAATTTTCGCGACATGTTTATTTCGCGATTTTGAGGTGCGCATACATCGCGACAATTAAATATGACGATTTTGCGAAAATTATATCCATGGATATTTTCAATTACTTTAATTCGCGTTTTTGAGTAGCATACAATTTACATTTCATTGGCAATAATGCACTGGTGGTAATACTTCCCTTCCAGTTAATACACCCTTCAGTTCCTGCCTTCTCCCATCCTTTCAAAGCTATAGTCCTACAGGAAAACGCTTCTTCTATCACTCTTCCTCCTTTTCTTTTATCACTTCTTACTTACAGGACAGAATTCCACAACAACCACTACTACTTTCTGAATTAAGGCTGTTTATGCAGATTTCCTTGTTTTTCTAGAAGTTTCTAAAGGAGCTCTATTTTTGTACATTAAACGATTATTCTTTGAAATCCAGGTGATTAGTGGCAGAATATTTAGAATAATTGTTTTAGTATATACTCACGAAGTAATCTCAGCAACAACTGCAGAAGAAAACCATCCAAAGTCGATTTAACTGACATCTCAATTCATGCGTGGAAAACGTGCCAGCGGCACAAAGCATGCGCGAAATTGTTTACAGTAGCTTTAAACATGGCTAATCCAAATAACCTTTGTTAAAATCCTCGTCACAAACGTGACAGCAAAATGGTCATTTAACACCGTTTAAATCAGCAATATAAATCGAAAGTCCACTTGTTAAAGCATTTTCACCGTTTGATCAAAGTTTTAGAGGTTCATTTGAAATGGAAATTGAAAGAGTGCAGTTGGTAAAGGATCCACATGAAATCGCGGCTCTAAGTTATTAAGCTAGTGAGCGTCGGGTTGTTGTAAAATGACCTGTCTTGTTTCCTTGCAGCCATGTAGAACATTCTTAAACATTTATTTAAACTCCTCAATTTCAGTGACAAATTCGTTTTGCTGGGCGGCCAGCGGCTACAAAATAGAATTACTCCGAGTGAAACAAATTGTTGGCGTGAAGATTGTTTAATTGTCAGCAATAATTATCTGGAAAAACACTGGTTGGCAAAAGTTATTCAATCTTCTTTCACCTATGAAAAAAACTTTCAGGACAAATTTTGTGGTCCTTTTTGTATTCCGTATCACAGCATCATTTTGTATTCTCGATATTTCCGATTCAGATGCTGGCGAGCTCGAGTTTACGCCGGGCGTTTTGTTTTGTTTGGATCACGCATTATTCACTCCGTGGGGAGTGAATAATGCTTAATTACTCCGAGATAGCGAACCAATCAGATTGCTTGAGACACCAAGATCACTGAGCAAGTATATACTAACACAACTTATCTATTTTTGGTATCGCTGACTAATGCTGACTGACCAGTATGACTCTAGAAAGTTCTGGCATGTAGAATAAAATTAGAATACTCTGAAAAGTGTCTAACCCCATGACACTAATGTAACGTTTTGCCGAATAACAGCGTTGAACAGCATTTGGGAGTAGAGAAATCAAGTCCTTGGTTAATTGTAATCTGGGATTATAGCGTTAATCGTCTTTTGAACAACCGAACCCAGGCTTTAGCGAACCTCGTCCCCAGGACTTTCCCCTTCCCCTTCCTCTTTCTATAGTTTCTGCAGGCGGCAAGTTACGTTTGGTCTCGGATCTTAGTAAATCATCTAATCCGTTTGTTTGGAAATTCAAGTTTAAATATGAAGGTTTACCTTCCCTTGTTCCAATGTTTCTGGTTATCATTGTTTGGATATTAATAGTGATGTTTGGAAAAATCTGAGTTTTTCCTGGAGTTTCTCGGGATTTGTTAGATATTTTGTTTTCAGAGTTTTGCCTTTTGGTTTATGATCGGCTTGCTATCTATTCACTAGAATTTTAAGGCCATTCATTGCACGTTGGAGATTATATATATATATTGACCATGGCATTTTTGCTCGCAGACCACTTACCGATGCGAGATCTGCTTCTTCATTGGTCAGGTCTCACCTTCAGAATTCCGGTTGGAAGTACAATGAAAATAAGTCCGGTTGGGAACCCCGTAATATTGGTGAGTGGTTGGGAATTGTTGTGGATACAATTCAATTCACATTCTTTAAGTTAATTTGTCATTCCTGAGAAAAAGATTGTGAAGTTATAGTCTGTTTTGACCAGCCTAATTAATGATTTTCCTAACCTTCGAGTTCGAGACGTAGCTAGTCAGTTTCGGAGTTTGTCATTTCCCTCACTGTTGCTTTGGAGCCCACTGCCCGATTGTTCACTAGACAAATATACTTTTTCCTTCAACTAAGGCGTTCGTGGAATGACGTGCTTTCTGCCAACCAAGTCTCTCCCTCAATTGAAGGATTATTCTTCATTGTTACTTTCTTCCAAATGAAGTGTTATCGTTCATTTTGGACACTGAAAGCTTGATAGGGATCATAGGAAATGAACATATTTCTTTTAAAAGTAGAACCCTAATGTCTGGACTCGCAGGACTCGAACTTGGGAACGTGTAATTAATAACCCCTTCACTTAACCACTAGACTACCACATCACTAACTACGAGGATGTCGTTTTTAATTAATGTCAATAATTTTTTCTTCCAAAAGTGCCGCTGTAAACGTGTATTAACACCCGCTAAGAAGCAAGCTTACACAGTGAAAAATGTCGGTTACCAAACTTCAAGAGAAAGCTAACCATTTTAAAATCAAGCTTTAGACTTAACCATTATTCAGCAATGATTATATATATATATACTAATCAGTTTTGGTAAATAATCGGCACATTTTCTAGTCAGTTGATCTTTAGTGGTTAAGTGGATAAAAACAGTTCCTTCGAAGTGGTTGCTCCGGGTTCAAATCCTGTCCAGGGGCTGCTTTTACTTTTTTCTTTTTATTTGCTACCACAAGTCCTGGGACAGGGTGGTCAAAATGGAGGATAATACTTCATTTAAGGAAAAGTGACAATGAAGGATAATCCTTCATTTGAGGAAGAGATCGTGTTGTTTCTGCTGGCTAGAGCATGTAGATGCATTCTCGTTCCCATCGCCCTTTTCGCTTCTCTTAGTGGGCGGGGCCGTGGCACGAGAAAACAAAGGGCTCTGGAGACACAGGATTTCGAAGTCCTAGATTCTAGGACTTTCGGACTTGGAAATGTATGAAGTCTTGAAATGTCCACGATCATAGTGAGGGCACAATGGCGGCTTCACGAGGGGACAAGTTCACCGAGATGCTCTCTAATGTCCTGCGTCTCCTTAATTTACAGCCGATCTCTTGGTAAATGTAGCAGTTAATCTTTACTTTTTATTGATCAGCATTTGGGGGACACTTTGTTACGTAAATTGTCTGTATTCCGAGACACGACTGATGTTGAAGTTGGCGAGAAGTGCAAAGGGACACTTCGTGAAGCTTATTGAAATCGTCGTGCATCTAATAAGGGTCAATCCTGGACATATGTGAACTTCACAGCTTGTGTTGTGCTTGAGTGGCTTCCCGTTTTCACAAAACGCAAGCGAACTCAATCGTAAGCCCAAGCACAAAGAAATGGATACATTTTGACCCTTGCCCTTGTACTTATACTTGCGCCAGGCCCGTTTTCACGGTGAATTAAGCACTTTTGTGCTTGCGTTTATGCTTGCGATTGTGCTGAAGGGGTGGGTTGGGCTCGCCTTGAAATACAACATTATCCGTACCTTCCTGGCAGAGGTCACCATTGAATCCAGGAGGACATAAACAGCGATATCTTTTCTGCGTAAAGCCGGATTGACATCTCCCACCGTTTTCACACGGAGATTTGCCACAGGCGTTCTGAAGAAGAAGAAAAAAAAAAACAACAACAACAACAACATCACTGCCATTTGTATGGCGGAGTGTAAAAGCAACCGTAGAGGGTGCCCAAACCCCGACGATAGAGGTAAAAAAAACAGCCTTTTCCTTAATCTTTGAAAAATATTTTATAGAAGCAATCTAGGACTTTTTTCCGTGTTTCCATAGCTTCATCTAAACTTCTCGGTGGAGTTGGGAGAATTCGAGACAGTTATGCAAACCCTCGACTGCGTCTCGGGTTTGCGTAACTGTCGAGAATTCTCCCAACACCCTCGTGTTTAGATGCGTCTAAGGAAACACGGAAAACGTCCTCTATTGCTTAACTAACAACTCTTTCCCAAGTATATGTATTTTTAGAATGGCTTTTTCACCGGAAAAATGTCACATTGGAAAGGCGATACGTGTTTGTTTGGTTATAGGACGTAAAACAATAGCAGTGACATCACTCTGTTTTGTTTGGGCTTTTAACCTTGAAACTCCCACGAGAGGCGTTCTATTAATAACTCTAGTCGGGTAGGTTTACTCCGAGGGCCCAGCATGAAAGATAAAGGTCTTTGCTACTTCGCGGTTTTTCTTGAGGCTCAAGAAAAGCCTCTGAGAACAGGGTGCCGAAGTGGAGGTGGCTACTGGTGGATATTTACCAAGCTACGAAGCGGCGAGGTAAATCTTTACCACCAGCAACAGACACAGTACAAAAAGAGGTAAATATCCAACACTAGTTAGCCAGCGACATGGCATAGCGCGGTTTGCTCGGAGATGAATAGCAAAGGTTCTTCGAAATTTGAGTAGCCAATCACAGCGCGCCTTCAACGCTTTCATCGTTTAAGCATATAATAAAAACAGATATTCCATGCCAACACGCCTGCATTTGTGTCACAGGGGTGAATTAGACTGAATGTCTCACCTCCGTTCCTCGATAAATGTAATTTTCGGCGTTGACCAAATCCTTATCGTGTTCAGCGTGAGTAGAATTGTTCAAATCACATCTGTGTTTTCCATCTGTGTTCGCTTCAGTGTCGAAGTTGACGCTGACGCAGTCATGTTCTTGGTAACAAACCCATTCGCATTCATGCATACTGTGTACTTCATAACTCTTTATTATATGATTCTCCAGACGTCCGTTAGCAAAGGAAAGAGAAGGCTGAAACATGAGCGCACGACAAGAGCCTGCAGAAAAAGAATCGTTAATGAATCTTCTGCTTTCAATTGATGCCGCAACGCGTTTGGGGAGACGTTATACGAACGAGGTAGGCATTTTGGGATTGTTTTAATGTAAGAAAAATGGAAAATGTACGTTTGACCATGATTGCACAAGTGATTACAGAGATTCTCGCGTTCTGATTGGTCGAGGTTGGCGTCATATGACGTTATAATCACCCCGCAGAAGGTGATTTGAGCACCACCTCTAAATATCAAAATGGCTTCCTCTCGTTTAGTCCAGCAGTTTACTGAAAATTGTAGCCTTGAACGTGAATCGAATTCCTGAACTCTGATAAACTGGTACGCTGCTCCATCGATTCAGCTATCAAACCAACTGAGAGCTTTTTCAGTTCGTAATAAACCCTGTAGAGGATGTCCATATGAAGATACATAATATAGGGAAGACTGCCACCAACTGCACCGAGATCCATGTTAAAATTTAGATCATTGCAGTTATGAAAATTACTTAAAGCAGGGACTAATCATCAAGGGGAGCCTTTATCTCCAATTATTCTTTCAGTCAACCCTTTTCCCGAGTAAATTTTTTTTAAGAACCACATTTATTATACATTCAACAGAATAACGCGTTTCTGATCGGTCAATGCCGATTGCGGGAATAGGTTGCAGAGGACCGATTGCTATGGAAACACGGCGATAACGTAATGTATGTCGAGTTTTTAAAAACTCCAAAAAAAACGTATGAATTTGCTGCTGCATTTCGTGATTTATGGTTACTCACCTATAGCCTGCGTCACAGACGTGTAAAATCGCGAAAACACTCACGCACATAACGTCCCATTTACAAAAAAAAGTCAAATTTCCAAAGCTAGGAACCCGAGGCATAATATTATGGATTTTTTTTAAATTCGGAAATTGAATTCTAATCTCCAAAGCAAACACTTGTGTTAACTTTTTTTTAGACATATATATATTTTAAAGTTAAAGATGGACCAGGTCGCTGATGATCGGATGATAAAATAAAGAGACAGTATGAACCATAATCTCGATGAAAATGTCGCTATTTTTACTCAGAATAAAATGGACCAGAAATTAATTCTGTTAACCCCCCCCCCCCCCCCCCCGGCATTCCTTTCTTCCGTTATATCGAAGTTACCAGAGGTTTTCTGTGCCATTTAGATTTTATTGTGGTGACGAACTGGAGTTGGTGGCAATTCTTCGTAAAAAATCCATGCCTCTCGTTTCCAGAGGATATGGGAGGATGTCATTTCACCAAGCGGAAAAGAGAAACTTCCTATTTAATGTTAAGAAATCTAAACGTTCTTGCCAGAATTTTTGCCCTAATGGATTACGCCCGAGCAAAGTTCACTGGATTTATATCGGATTCAAAAATATCCACTCTGGAGAGCGTATTCAAAAAGTTCCGGATTCGCCAGCGAATTCGCCGGTCAAGTGTGGACGGAAGGCGTGTCCGGAAAGAAAAAAATGCGATTCAGAAATATCCGGATACGTGTTAGCCTGCGAATGGACAGGTCGTTAAACTCCTTATAAGAAAGACCGAGGACGATGGCTTCGAGAACGCCGTAAAATAATATCTTTAATCAGGCTTTGCACGCCCTGTTCGTGCGTTTTACGTTTTGGCACATTTCTGTAACGTTCTTGCTTCCACTCGGCGATGCAAATTTCCCTTTCGTAAACGGTCGTTGCCATTTGAAACCGGTCGTTGCCATTTCTCAGAACGGTCGTGCCATTTGAAACGGTCGATGCCATTTATAACGGTCGACTACACACTTCACTTCAAAGAAATTAAAAGAAACAAACTAAGAAAAAATATTAAGAAAAATTAAGAAAAAAAAGGAAAAAAAAATTTAAAAGAAAAACTGGAGGAAAAAAAGAGTCCGAAAATTTCAAGACTCGAACTAAGAATTAACAGAACCCTAACCCGAACCCCAACTCATATGACCAGCGAGACACAACTGCAGCTGCAACTCCCAGTAACCGCAACCTTTTGATTTCTTAGACCTAATGAGTGTAATTCAGAGCTAAAAACTGGCATCGACCGTTTCCAATGGCAACGACCGTTCTGAGAAATGGCAACGACCGTTTACGAAAGGGAAATAAGCCTCGGCGATGACGTATGAGGAGGAAGCGAGAATCTGGTAATAAATTTTCAATTTCCTCTCCAAACATGTTAGTACACACTTTCCATGCAGAACGGCTTGGAGTAGTCGAGAATTATTACAATAAAGGGATGTGATATCCTTAATATAGATAACGTTCTCGTATCCATTGTTAAGCTCAGTGATATCCCATTTGAGTTATCTCCTTTTGAAGTGACCGCAGTCTGAAATGTTATAATAATGTACTGAAAAGCGTTATTCGACAGAACACTTACCCTCTTCATAAGAAGCGCATGATGCTCCAAAATAAAGGAACGGATAAAGAATGTAGCACCGAAGAAGAGAATCCATGTCCGCAAAGTAGCAACAATTAACTGACAACATCACATAAATTCTTAATTTTAAATAAGGGCAGTAGAAGACTGACAATTAATTATAATTACACCTGTCGACAATTTCGTTAATGATTTTCTCCTTTACTACATTTATTTGGCACTTCAACACTTTTCCTAAAGGTACAACAAGTTAAACAGTTTTAGAAGAGACATTGAGGCGATTTCAAACGTCCTGACTCATCCCATGAAAAGGGACCAATGCTTAGGGAATCATTGTTTACAAAGTTTACTGTAAATTTTTAATTTTTGTTGTCATCGAAACTAGAACGCCTAAATAAACAAACACTGAAATCTTTTGTGGCAGAAATTTGTCAATAGTACTATGGTTTTTGAAAGCAAGAAAAGGTAAACATTTTTTTTAAATACGCTAATAGCCCTTTTCACGGTTAGTTTTTCTCATTTTCATTAAGATGTAATCTAGCATGTATGTGAGGCAGTTTCGGGCTATTTTTTAGTTTTAACCCGAAATTGCCTCGTACCCACGTTAGATTACATTGTAATGCAAATGAGAAAAACAAACCGTGAAAAGGGCTATTGAATTCTAAATCTCGAAAGTAAACACCTGTATTTATTTTTTTTAGACGTATATATTTTTAAAGATGAAGATGGACCAGGTCGCTGATGATCGGATGATAAAATAAACTGAGCCGGCATGAACCATAATCTCGTTGAAAATGTCGGGATTTTTGACTCACAGAAAATTGACTTCTGTTAACCTCCCCAGGCATTCCTTTCTTTAGTTACGTTGTATCGAAGTTACCAGAGGTTTTCTGTGCCATTTAGATTTTATTGCGGTGATGAACTGGAGTTGCTGGCAAGTATTGTAAAAAAATCCGTGCCTCTCGTTTCCAGCCGGTAGAAGAGACATTGAGGCGATGTGAAACGTTCTGACTCATCCCACGAATAGCCATCAACGCTGAGGGAATCATTGTTTGCAAAGTTTACTGTAAATTTTTAATTTTTGATGGTTATCGAAATTAGAAGGACTAAATAAACAAACACTAAAATCTTATGAATTTGCTCCTGCACTATGCTTTTTGAAAGCAAGAAAAGGTAAACAGTGATATCAAAGATTCTTCTGTGTTTGTCTTTCCCATGACAGCTTTGGGAGGTGGATTAAATTCAATCAACCTTTGTGGCCTCTCTGTGTGTGTTAAAAGAGGAAAACCATTTATAATCAACGGAAATCGTTGTTTACAGATTTCCCACCATTGGTTTGAACAGTGGGGCATTTGCATAATTCCGCCATGCATTTGAATACAAGTACCAGAATCCTACAGGTTTTGCTTGTCTCCTGCTGATTAGAGCTATTGTTATTTTGTACTCCATTGGGGATATTAAAATGTAATTAAGAAAAGAAAAACAATCTGAAATCTGAAGTTGTAGTCAAATGACGCTATCGTCAAAGCTGCCTATTCTCTATTTTGCATTCCCCCAAATTTTGCATAAACCGTTGTTTTCATATGCTCATGGGGATACTGAATAATTGCCACGAACATTTGAAAGCAATTGATTATGCAAAATTTGTGGGGGCAAACGAAGTGTATTATGGAAAATGCGAAAAAAGAGAATTAGTTTCTTATTAATAATTCATCGCTGAGTATTGCAATTTTCTTGTATAATCAGCCATCTCTGAAAAATTGGACCCGGTATACGGAACAATATTGGTATTAAAAAAAAAAAAAAAAAAACCAACGAACGCATGGGCTCTTAAGCGCCTTTGGCAAACGAGTTGCCAGTGTTTCAGAGGGAAAAAGACTCCGTTGTGATTGGCTAAGAGGAATGGTGAAAGTACAGAAACTGAGGCGTAGCAAACCAAACCAAGCTATGCTCTACAAATATCAGTAACTGTAGACATCAGTTTTGTTGTTTTTACAAAATAAAGTAGGGACGATTTATCCATAATTTGCGGCCATTATTAATAAAACAATTATTTTACTCGCGCTTGTTGGATATGAGGTGATTATAGCCAACTCAGGTCGGCGCTACGCGCTTCGTGGGCTATCTATCATCTCGTATCCAACTCGCGCTCGTGGAAAAATTGTTCATGACGAGACAACATGTTAACAAGAAAGGCAAAACTTTCAAATTGGTAACTTATTTTCTAACTGTAATTATAGCGAGTAAATCTTACATGTTGAGAACACAATAATTCTTTGAAGGCTTCGCGTAATTAAAATTACGTGAGTGAAGAACTTAAAAGGTGTTGAATAATTAGTTATTATATGGCTTGCGTTTCTGGCGGATCGAACGCGCGCTGTGATTGGCTAAGTGCTGCTAAGCCCTTCGTCGTTATTCTCCTGAAATGCCCATGGGCCGATTTGGTCATGCAAATTAGTTATTTCTTCCTTTAAACCGTTTTGTTTGCCATACAATAAACAATTTAATAACCGTGACCGTTCAGTCGTTATAGCAAAATCTCAAACTTCGCCCTAGCTGTATTGACCTCGAAATCTTTTTTTTTTGCGGGCGAAACGATCAAGGTTATTATTAAGTAGTTATTAATATATTAATAGTTCATTAGCTTATTAACGATTTCTTTTTCCAAGCGAAAGATCATTACAATTATTGGAAATTATGCGGTTTTAAAGCGCAAGAAAAGAGTCATGTTTGAATGACTTGTAGATCTGGCAAATGTTAACAACTGGCTGATTGCTAAGAAACTGACCTTAAATATGACTAAAATTGAATTTCTGATTCCTTTTGTCTATTCAGCAAACTAAAAAAATCTGTATTTTAGGCACGGCATTCATGGAGGACAGCTTTTTAGAAGCGTTTACTTTTTATTGCAAAAAAGGCCCTTTTCAACGGTTTCGACACTTGACCAACAATCGTTCAACAAAAAGTTGAATGGATGTTGGGCAAATGTTGGAGGCAAAAACAAAGATGCAAGGAGGCCGTTCAAACGGTTCCAACATTGTGCCAACAAAAGAACAAACACTTTCGCGAAATTTGATTGCTAGGAACTAAAAACTAGAAATCAGTCTCTCTCGCCCAGATAAACTACGCCATATTGACTTTTGCGGCCACGTGAGAGCATGCGTGGTGAATTTACCGTGGATAAATAAAGTTTTTACCTTACCTTAACTTTTTAACCTCATTTTGAAAATCCTACCTTCCCTTCTCACCGCAACATAAAATAGATGGTTTTCAATCACGTGACAAGACGGCCGCGTTGGTGCACAAATTGCCAAAGGACTTTTTCTCCTTTTTTTCTGTGTATGAACATGACTGCTGTGATATTTTTCACCTAATGTCATCGCTGCCATGTTGAAGCACACAACAATAGAGAAAAAAGTCTTTTGGGAATAGGCCATTTTCGAGTTCATGTCTACCTCCTCTTCAAAGCGAGTTCAAGTGCCAAGTTTTTGTGATGGTATTTAGTTCTACTTTACATATAAAAACTAATTATCATCAAAAAAAAACTTCGCACTTAGACTCGCTTTAAAGACGAGGCAGGCATGAAATCGGAAATGGCCTATTTGACTTTATTATAATGCAAAACATGAGCCATAATTTACTATTGTTTTGTGAACCAACAAGGCCATCTTATCACGTGATTGAAAACCATCTATAGAGTCGAAAGGAGAGAAATCGTAGATAGGAATACTGCAATTATGACTATTTTTCAACAAACAATACCTTTAATTAAGGATTTAGAAAGGTTTTTCAAGTATAATAAATCTTTTGACGTTCCACGTTGTTTTAAGGGCTTGATTCTTTGATCGCACTCATGTGATGAGACCGACATGTTGGCACCGTGGCAAAACAGTATAAAAAAATGCAGCTCAAGCTTTCCATAATAATATAGTCAAATTCCCAAAGGACTTTTCGCTATTGTTCTTTCCAACGACATGGCCTCCGAGACTACGAGGTAATCGTTAATTCACTTGCAGAGCATGCTATAAACGACATGAACTCTTTGACATGAGACTATCATACCACGGCAAACGTGAACAAAGAGAAAGTCTTGAAAGATTAGAACCATTATTTATACTTGGCGAAAAAAATGAATACATCACTTTGCAAGACATAGGCTATTGAAATAAAGAAAAGAAACTCCCGCCTGGTAAGTTGGTTACGGCAAGCTGACGAGGCTTAACAAGGCCGAAACAGCTGTCCATGACTGCCAATAGCCCTTTTCTCATTTGCATTACAATATAATATAGCATGTATATGAAGCAATTTCTGGCTATTTTGTAGTTTTAACCCAAAATTGCCTCGCATCCACGTTAGATTACATTGTAATGCCAAAAAAGAAAAACTAATCGTGAAAAGGGCTATTGACCAGGTGAAATGGTTGTGCGCATGCGTGATGTGTTGGCCACACCGGGTTAGTGTTATGGTGTGTTCACCTTGCTTTTAATATTGATTTCAAGGTGCAAACAAACAACAAACTATTTCATTCACTGTACTCTGGTTGCCGTGTCGAACTAAAAATGCCGTCAAGTCGTCGCTATACAGTGCAAGGCTGTAGCAATACTTCAATGGTCCATCACACCTACACTACCTCGAGGGAACTGATAAATGTTTTGAGTTAAAATGTACTAATCCTTCTAAAGTGTTCTCACTTTTGTCTAAGCTTTGTAAATCGAAAGCCACAGGCTTAGATATGATATCTGCGCGACTTCTTGGGGAATGCGCCGAT
>OX421453.1:34066586-34069086 GCA_949126865.1 Montipora capitata | reverse complement strand
GTTGCGCGCAGCAAAACTACCAATGAGAATTTAGAATAGAGAAGAAAAGAGTGGAGTCTAATCTATTCTGAATTCTCACTGGTGCTTTTTCTGCGCGCGCCGTCGCCAATGACTTTCCCGTTCTGTTGCTAAATCAGCCTATTTTCGTCGTAAGGCAAGGAGTCTTCGCTCGCTGAAACAAAACTGTCCTCTGAGGCCTCGGAAGATTGTTCTTGACTTCTTTCACTAGAATATTAATAATCGGACATTTCAACTTAAGAGACACTAGAAAATTCTTACAAAATGCAATAAAAACAGAGAGATTGAACTCCAATGTTGAGCCTCTAACGTCAAGATTAAGACATCTTCTTTTCAATTGCGGGCTTAGTAATTGCGGCCAAATTTTAGGACTCTTTGGAACCGAACATTTTTACGTTAAGGGGTTTGTTATCAATTTTCTTTGTCAATTATACATAATAATCTTAACCCAGCGGCATATTTTGTAGCAGAATAAGGCCGAAAGAAACGGGGCACTTTAAGCTGGTATGCAAATGCTGTCGTCAGATTAGTTATTGCTACAAAAAGAGTTCTTGCGGCATGCAGTTCTTTAGATTTTGAAATAATCCAAGAAACTTTGCTCTGCGTTCACTTGTGTCTCGTTGAAGCATCGGTTTCCTTCAGACTGCAAACAACCCCACCATAAAATCCAATGTATGTATGTTGCTTTCTCGGCTCTAACTAAGCAAGAGAAGCCTTGAGCCTGTATTCACTTCTCCGATTGTGTGGTCTCGAAATAAACACTATCCTCACTGAAAATAGAGATCAAACTGCTCTGCAGACGATAGTGGAGTTTTTATACGCACTATTTGCCAACCAAAGCGCATTTTAATATATTTTGCATTATCATATAACCACAGAGCCAATTACTATACGGGAAAATTTGTGACCTAGATATCGTCGCTATAGGCTGCGGCTGTCAGCTGATGATCAGTGCGGAATATTCCATGACAGCCAGAATTGACCGATTTAAGGCCCGTTTAAACGGTTTCAACATTTGACCAACATTCGTTCAATTAAAGTTGAACGGATGTTGGGCAAATGTCGGACGCAAAAGCAAAGTTGTGCGGTGACCGTTCAAACGGTTACAACATTGCACCAACAAAAGAACCAACACTTTCGCGAAATTTGATTGCGAGGAACTAAGAACTAGAAATCAATCTCTCTCGTCGAGATAAACTACGCCATATTGCCTTTTGCGGCCACATGTGAGCATGCGTGTATTCTGCTATTGTTGAACAGAGTGTTCAAAACGGTTTCAACACCATTCAACATTTTCGAGAACGAAGGAGAAGTCGAATCGATGTTGAGTGAAAGTTGAAACCGAATTAAACTTGATTCAACACGCTTCAACAAGCTTTCAACATTTTTTACCCTTTCAACAATGTTGCACGACCTGTTCAAACGCACCCAACATTTGGTTCAACAAAGTGTTGAATGCATGTTGAAGCAAACGTTGAAACCGTTTAAACGGGCCTTTAGCTTGTACGTTTTGTTTTCCCATTTAAGACCACGTGATGTTCCCAAGGGAATTTTTCTTTTTGTTTTTTTCATAAGTTTGCATAATATGCACGTGCATAAGACGACCTTTGAAAGAAACTGTTCCCTAGAGTAACAACACGTGGTCTGATCGAAATGGGAAAACAAAACGTAAAGCTAAAGAGGTCTATTCGCTTTTGTCACACGGCGGCCATATTGTCCCGGGAGACCAAAAAAGCTTTGTTTTACCACGCAAAGCCTCACCCCCATGGTTTCCACTGCGAAGCTTGGCGTGGTAAAACAAAGCCTTTTTTGGTCTCCCGGGACAATATGGCCGCCGTGTGACAAGGGCGAATTGCCGAATTTGAATTTCTTATTATCAGTTGTTTCCGCGGGTCAACTTTATGTCAGATTTATTGTCTTAGAAGTGGGAGGCGCGGTGGCCTCATGGTTAGGGCGATCGACTCCGGATCGAGTGGTCCGGGTTCGGGTCCTGGCCGGGGACATTGTGTTGTGTTCTTGGGCAAGATAGTTGACTCTCACGGTGCCTCTCTCCACCCAGGTGAATAAATGAGTACCGGCGAATCTAATGCCCGGGGTAACCCTGCGATGGACTCGCATCCCATCCAGGGGGGAGTTGAAATACTCCTAGTCGCTTCATGCTACAGTAACCGGAGATAAGCGCTGCCTTGATTGGCCTTCTAGGCTCGTAGCAGACGTTACCTTTTTTTATCGTCTTAAAAAGACTGACAAAAATGGAAAGAGTGTAAAGGAATTTTTTTTTGAAACGCCAGTTATTTATTATCGATAGCAGCCTTTTGTTCCACTTTTTTTTTAACTTTTATTTTTTACAAACAAATTACGTACATTACAAACTTTACTTATAAATCTACTAACGCTATGACTAGTACAGCTTATACCAGTTGCGCAATCACTGAAAAGCTGGTATACTAGGATGTTTATATAATAGGGTTCTATAATACGA
>OX421453.1:34036586-34044086 GCA_949126865.1 Montipora capitata | reverse complement strand
ACGATAGAACAAAAATCGTGAAACAATACCTAATCAGAATGCGAAATCCCTAAAGACCCCTAAAGCTTTAGTTACGTCATGAGTGTCTTCTACACGAAGTAAAAGCCGAATTTCCACTCCGGAACACTAGCAACCGAGACTCGTGTTGACCTTGAAATTTTTAAAGAAATTTCCCTCGTATCACTGTTGGCTTAAAAGAGAATCTCGCTTGCATAGAAACGCACTATGCAGTCAAACATTCGTCCGTTTTACTGGCCTGAAAAAGGGTCTTTTTTGCCGACGGAAATCTAACAAACATCGAATGGCAGCCATGTTTGATTTGAGGTATTGAAGTCACATGACAAGGCCTCGACCAATCAGACATTTTTCGCCAGTGAAGGCTCTGGGAAACTCTATGTAGGAGAACATGCGCCGTAGGGTTCTCATAGCCAAAAATTGGCTATTTGAATCTTACGGCGCCTGCTCACTCCTCGTGCTAACATGAATGCACCAATTAGAGACACTTTTGATTGTTATTCACGAAAACCAATGAGAAGACACTTTGCTTCAGGGTTCCCCAGAGCTCTTCTCTCCCTCATTGAAGAGAAGAGCTCTGGGGTCGAGATTGCTTAAGCTCCCTAATGGCAAATAACCACGTACTTCTGTGCATGCGCTTTAATTCACAGAAGAAAAAACACCTCCACCTCATCTACCCCAAATGTTGAAGTTCCCGCAAGAAGAGTTGCCCTATTCTTAACACCTGTTGGGACAATGTAGTTGTCTCCAAAATTTCTGGATGAACTGGCCAAATCAGTCGAACGCCAATTAATTAGGATATCTTTTTTTCCAAAGGTAGGACCATGATATTTATGATTACGTATCGCTTTGGAAGAATTTTTTACATTGCTTTTGAAGGGCGGCAGTCCTTCGGCGTTTCGTAGCGAGAAAATAAACGCCTTCTCTGTGGCACCGAATTGATAACCGTTTTGTGGCGATTCTGAAAGAAAAAAAAAATCATTCATTGTACTTAAAAATAGATAAAAAAGAAATGGCGTATTTAAACAGAAAATAATAAG
This sequence comes from Montipora capitata, assembly GCA_949126865.1. Classification (NCBI taxonomy): domain Eukaryota; kingdom Metazoa; phylum Cnidaria; class Anthozoa; order Scleractinia; family Acroporidae; genus Montipora; species Montipora capitata. The sequence goes on along the minus strand of OX421453.1, from coordinate 34,043,031 downwards.
AGGATAAGTTATTCACCTTTTAGTCACCTAGCAACACTTTGACTCCTTACAGTGATAATTACGTAAATTCCCCTCAAAATTTCAAACACTTTCCGGTGAACAAGTATTGAGAATAAAGATTATTATCAGTTGAGGCGCTTTGTTTTCTGATAACACCAAATTCTCATGACTAGCCAACAAAAAAATCTATGGCACTAGTTAGGAAAATGAACTTTTAGATCACAGGAGTGAAAGGACTTGATGCCCTGAAATAAAACGGAAGCTAAACATGATACATCATGTCACCAAGTGTCCCGTTGCGTCGAAAATAACTGCCAATGTATCAAAGAGTTTTTGTATAAGCACCATTTTTCGCATTTGAAAGGTCAAAGGGATTAGTAAAACATTTTCGTAATGGTTCTCCCAGCAAAATTGGGTTGGGGTGTGCGGCCAACCTTCTGAAACCATTACCCGATTTCAGACCAAAATCTGAGATTCTCCCTACCCCATTTCATACCTGACCAAAAATTGTATACCTATTTTAGACCTTATTTTCAGATCTATTTCAGTTGTAACACGGTTGGCTTAATAATTTGAGAAGAGCTTTGTTGAAGGTCTTATCACCAGGAACCCATGACCCGGAGCCTACAACCCCATATACTGGACCTGTAGATGTCACGGCATTTTACAGACCGGTCTATTTTTAGACTACCTTTTCCGAAAAAAACTAAGGCAGTTCCGGTTCGGTGACCCTATGGCGTCAGGTTACTGTCTTGTAATTGGTCATCGGGCTCCGGTTGGGGTAGGATTTGCGAGAAATTCAATCTAAAAATAAGTCGGTCTGTAAAAACGCCGTGACACGAACACAATAGAGTTGTAGGCTCCGCGTCATGGGTTCCTGTTATTGCCTAAGGATGAATTAAAGAATAAGATTCTTCTAAAAAAACATACCCAATTAAGACTGAAGTGAACAAACCATACCCTATTTCAGACCAAAATGCTCAAAATCGATACCCTATTTCAGACCAAGACGGATAAAAACCGCACCCTTTGGGGCCGCACATACCTATATAGCCCATATAAGGGAGTACCCCGCCGAGATGGGGGGGTTATTGTAGTAAAGAAGACCACGGTTAAGGGACACGTGATGACGTTTAGATGCCCTTGCATATTACTTGGTTTGATTGGGATTTTCACTTATTATCTCAGAAATACCGGTGCAGTACTATTACAATCGTCTCTTCGTATCCACCCCCTCCGTGAATTTATTACGAGCGCACATAATGACAAGAATGGTGGTTTTATTCTGCATTTGGGCCCCTGAGTGAGATAGTAAAGCAATATCATCCGCATAATCGAGGTCATCAAGCTGCTGGGTAAGAGTCCACTGTATACCGTTCCTGTGTCCCGTCGTGGACGACTTCATTATCCAATCAATTGCCAGGAGGAATAATTGCCATTCTGGAAGAAAGGTCAAGAAGAGCTGGCCTTGTTATCAACACCGCAAAGACCAAAGTCTTGAAGATCAATTCAGGCTCAAACAGGAAGATCAGAGTGAATGATGCAGATATTGAAGAGGTGGACTCCTTCACATACCTTGGGAGCGTAGTAGACACATGTGGAGGAACTGACGCGGATGTTGCAAATAGGATTAATAAGGCAAGGGGAGCCTTCCACTGTCTTAAGCAGATCTGGAGCTCTGGCAGCATATCTACATCACCTAAGCTGAAAATATTCAACTCTAATGTAAAATCTGTGCTGTTGTACGGGGCAGAGACGTGGAGGATGACAATCAAAACGATAAGAAAGTTACAATCATATGTCAATCATTGTTTGCGTCGAATCCTGAAGATACGGTGGACAGATAAGATCACAAACGAAGAGCTATGGGAGCGGACAGGTCAAATTCCAATGGTCAAGCAAGTGAGGAAGAGAAAATTGGCGTGGGTAGGCCACACGCTGAGAAGACCTTCAAACAGCATTACGAGACAAGCATTGCATTGGAACCCACAGGGAAAACGAAAGAGGGGCCGCCCCAAGAATAGCTGGAGGAGGGATACGGAAAAAGAGATGAAGGCCCTCGGGAAGAACTGGAAGGAGCTGCAACAATTGACAGAAAAGAGACGCCTCTGGAGGCTTTTTGTTGATGGCCCATGCTCCAACTTGGAGCCAAGGGCTTAACTAACTAACTAACTACATAATGACAAGTCCCCAATTGGCTTAATAGATCAATTTGTGCAGCGCTGCACCGGTATCGTAGAGGTGATGGATTCAAAACCAGTTCAAGGTTGGATTTTTGAGCGTTCCTTTCATTCCTGTCGAAGTAACTTTCATAGCGGAGCACAATTGTAAGAAAATATGGTAACCCATCCGTGCGAGAAAATTTGGTTTTGGTCACCGTATGACCGTACGTACGTCCAACCCTCCATGTATGCCCAGTATCACGTGACCATATCGCCGGCTCAAGTTTAGAGCTGATCGAGGCGGCCATGTTTACAGTTTACAGCAGGGCGCCCTGGTTTACAGCGTACATCTTTGATATTGGACATCCATGTTATAGTCAATTGACACCTATCAAAACAAGGTGTCCACTGACCAGTATCACGTGACCATATCGAGGTCAGCTTTTTTATTGACCACTGACCAGGTACTGGGTTTCGATTGGATCGCAGGCTCCAGCCAGGTTAACTTATTGTAAGAACAAATGACCCGGGATGTCCGTTTTTAGGCCGGGCTAAATCTATATATTATATGAAGTCTCTTCGTATTAACTGCGTCCAACCTCGTTCCCAGGGCTTTTTCGCAACGCCCTTGTCCCTGGGAACGAGGTTGCATATCCTTCACGGTATTAAGAGCTCACAAAACGTCCATATAACAGTTGCCTTGGCTTGATACCTCCATTGCAATACTCTGGACGGGTATTATAAATCAAGTTCGAAGCCGCGTTTTAAAAATCATGTACTTCTTGAGTGGGAGGGCCGGACGGGAAATTTGGCCCGAGGTCATCGCGTACGGACTGAGCGCAAAGTTCCGTGCACCATGACCTCGGGCCACATATTTTTAATATCCTGTCTGGCCCCAGCTTAACTCAGTTAATAAGCACTTTATCATATGGGATCTTTACAATATTTATGAGAGAAGATGAAGTTTAAAAAGAAGTTACAAATTTGCACCGAAAATTTATCTGATATGTTGGTGCGCTTCTTGGCAGTAAATAACTTCGATGTTTAGAAGCGACGAAATCCTTTAAAATCGTGTCTACACAATAAAACAAGAAATTTATTGCAGTAACGTAAAACCGTGATTTAAAGATAGCTGAACATTGAATACCCACCCCAAGGGATATCTGTGAATCCTCCAAACACGAAATCGTTTTTCTTGACAATTGTAACCGTGTTGTTTTTTCCATCGCAATTACTGTGAAACGTTATATCATGAGGTCCGTGGGTCGAACGTCTGTAACAGAGTTCCCACCGGGAATCATTTCCAATGACAGGCGACAGAAACATTGCAAGATGGCGCAGATAAAATCCATCACTGGATAATATCACTGAATTCATCATAGCTGGAGAGTAATTTGAAAAGAAATTAAGTTATATGAGTAAATATTTGCACGTATCGTTAAATGAGATGATACAGCGCCCAGAACCGTGTATGGAAACGTGTGGCATTCCCCAATCTTTAGAGAGCATGAGTGGAGAGAACACATTCGCCATGTATGGTTCTTTTCCATTTATATTTTTTTTCAATATAAATTTAGCTCGTGGAGATGATGCGCGGTTACTTTAAGAAGACAACTAATTGGTTATCATTGGCTTCGTGACCATGGGGACGAGAGATAATCTCGTTCCCAGAGCTCCCAGGGTCATTTCCAATGACAGAGTGAGCTCTGGGTACGAGATTAGACGACACCAAAATAACTCTTACAGCATGGGGCGAAGCTTAAAACAGATTGGAAAAAAAATCATGGAGCATGGGGATGTGTTTTCTCTCCTCATCATCTCTTGGTCCTTGCTATTACTGACTTAGCTTTGATGAAATTACCTTTTCTCGAGAAAAATTCCGGTCCGGTTTGCATGAGGGCCGATCAGTTCAATTCCAAGGTTAATCATTACGTAATGGGTGAATTCATAGTACCTTATTACATGAAATTTTTGCGACATGTTGATATCGCGATTTTGATGTGCACATATTTCGCGACAATTAAATTTCACGATTTTGCGAAAATTATATAATGCATTGGCGGTAATACTTCCCTTCCAGTTAATACACCGTTATTCCCGCCCTCTCCCATCCTTTCAAGACATAAATCTCCTCCCGTCCCTCCTCCCTGTGCGCTCCTGAAAAAAATATACTGTGACATTTTCGCCAGCCAAGTTGCATGTATTTGTTACAGTTAAATTTAAATTCAGCTTAATTTTGATTTCAACCTAGGTCATTTTAATTTCAAACTAGGTTGAAATTGAAAGTAGGAAACATCTACAAGGAACATTGTAAAGGGAGGGTGGGGTACGATAGAAGTACTGGAGAGGATCAGGGAGGGATAGGTGAGCAGAAGGGAGGAAAAGATATCTTGTTGTTTTTTAGACTCCCTAAAAATCCAAGCCCTGGCCTGTTTTTTAACTACAACCCCACAAAAAGAAAAATCCATTTTTTAGACATTTTATTCAAACTGAAACCACAGTAGTTACAAAAATTTAATCTCTGGTTTAAAAAAAATTCAAACCAAAAAGAAAATTAAACCACAACATATTCACTTGTCTGCAACAACTTTAACTTCTGTAGTCTCACAGGAAAAGGCTTCTTCTATCACTGGTCTTCTTTTTCTTTTACCACTTCTTACTTACATACAGGACACAATTCCACAACAACCACTACTACCGTTTGAACTAAGGCTGTTTATACAGTTTTTGTTTTTTCTTCTAGAAGTTTCTAAATCAACTCTATTTTTGTACATTACAACATATCTAGTTTTGGTATCGCTGACTAATGTGTACTGACCAGTATGACTCTAACAAGTTCTGCGAAGTTTCTAACTCCATGACACTAATGTAAAGTTTTGCCGAATAACAGCGTTGAACAGCATTTGGGAGAAGAGAAATGAACTCCTTGGTTAATTGTAATCTGGGATTATAGCGTTAATCGGCTTTTGAACAACCGAGCCAAGGTTTTTGCGAACCTTTCTACAGTTTCAGGCGGCACGTTACGTTTGGTCTCGGATCTTAGTAGATCGGCTAATCCGTTTGTTAAGAAATTCAAGTTTTAATATGAAGGTTTGCCTTCCCTTGTTGCAATGTTTCGAAAAAATGTTGGTTTCTTTTCTTTTGACTTACTTAAAGTCTGTTTATCATCGTTAGGATATTAATAGTGATTTTTGGAAATATCTGGAAATATGTGGCATTCACGTGACACTCGTTTTCAGACGAACACTCGTTAATGTCTGGAACCAAATGAAAATTAAAAAAACCGAACTTGAGGACTTCAATTTAAAACAAAGCAACATGGCGACAACAACAAGGTCTGTGTGTGCGAAAACATCACTTGACTAACGTTCACTCAAGGAGTGCAAAAGAAAACTGTCAGCATCCGTCGTGATAATTCCTTTATTAGACTGGACTTTACCTGGACAACCTCCTCCGTCTCCTCCATATCCTTTTTTGCAAGTGCAATTGTAAGATCCTATGATATTGGTACAGGTCGCATTCACGAGACAGTTGTTTTTCGATGAACACTCGTCAATGTCTGGAACCAAATGAACATAACAAAGGGAACTCGAGGACTACACTTTCAAACAAAGCACGACAACAAGGTGGGTGTGTGCGAAAACATCACGTGAGTGACGGGCACGCAAGGCGTGCAAAACAAAACTGTAAGCATCATTGGCGATAATACCTTCGTTCAGGAACCCATGACCGGCAGCCTACAACTCTACTGTGTTCGTGTCACGGCGTTTTTACCGACCGATTTATTTTTAGATTGAATTTCCCGCTAATGAGACTCCCACGAGAGCCCGATGACCAATTACAAGAAATTAAGCTGACGTCATAGGGTCACCTAACCGGAACTGCCTTTGTTTTTTTCCGGAAAATATAGTCTAAATATAGATCGGTCTGTAAAAATGCCGTTACATAAGCCCGGTATGGGAGCTGTAGGCTCCGGGTCATGGGTTCCTGCTTCGTTACATCTTTTTGACTTTACCTGAGCAGTTTCTTCCGTCTCCTGTATATCCTTCTTTGCAAGTGCATTTGTAAGATCCTTTGGTATTCGTACATGTGGCATTCACGTGACACTCGTTTTCAGACGAACACTCGTCAATGTCTGGAACCAAATGAAAATTTAAAAATCGAACTTGAGGACATCACTTTCAAAGAAAGCAACATGGTGACGACAACAAGGTCTGTGTGTGTGAAAACATCACTTGACTAACGTTCACTCGAGGAGTGCAAAAGAAAACTGTCAGCATCAG
>OX421453.1:34008102-34025602 GCA_949126865.1 Montipora capitata | reverse complement strand
CATTTTGATCCTTGCGCTTGTACTTATGCTTGCGTCCGGCCCGTTTTCACGGTGAATTAAGCACTCTTGTGCTTGCATCGTTAGTGAAAACCAGGCTTTAGAGAACCTCATTACCAGGACATTCTCGTTCCCAGTCCGGGGAACGAAATTGCGCATTTGCCAGGAAAAAATGGGTGGAGGGGTGGGTTAGGTGCGCTACGTAAAAAAAAAAAAAAAAAACATCATTATCCGTACCTTTCTGGCAGAGGTCACCATTGAATCCAGGAGGGCATAAACAGCGATATCTTTTCTGTGTAAAACCGGATTGACATGTTCCACCGTTTTTACACTGAGATTTACCACAGGCGTTCTGAACAAAAAAAAGAAAATATACATCACTGTCATTTCTATGGTGGAGTGTAAAAGCAACGATAATTAGTAGATCATAGGTGAGAACCAATCAAAATGCCCGCATTATTGAGCATATATAATAAGTATATTAACTTTAGTTGTCTATAAGAGACAATTGCTTAAATTGTCAAGATAAGTGCGAGGACCACTTCTTCCTTCTTCTCCCTTCTTCTCTCTTTCATCTATAACGGGCACTTCCAATACATGGATGCATTTATTTCATAAATGCAAACATTAACCCAAATGCTAATGCAGATATCACACACAGTTAAGACCAAAAGCAAACTAAGGTAAATTAACAACTATTTACCGAAGGGGTACTCTGGTCCCAGAGGCTTTTCTTGAGCTGTGAGAGAGTCGCGAAGAAGAAAGAAAGACTCGCGACTGGTCTTTGCTATTTCGCGGCTTTCTCAGCTCAAGGTTCAAGAAAAACCTCTGGGACCAGGTTTCCGAATTGGAGGTGGCTAGTGGTGGATATTTACCAAGCTGCGAAGAGCCAGGTAACTCTTTACCACCAGTTATAAACACAGCACAAAAAGAAATAAATATCCAACACTAGCTAGCCAGCGACATAGCACATAGCTCATTTATTCCTGCAACGATTACAATATTTTCGGACGCAAATCCCGCGCGGTTTTCTCGGAGGTGAATAGCAAAGGATATTCTGAGTTTGAGGAGCCAATCACAGCGCGCCTTCAACTCTTTCATCGTTTAAGCATATAATAAAAACAGATATTCCATGCCAACACGCCTGTATTTGTGTCACAAGACTAAATTAAACTGAATGCCTCACCTCCGTTCCTCGATAAATGTAATCTTCGGCGTTGATCAAATCTTTACCGTGTTCAGCGTGAGTAGAATTGTTCAGCTCGCATCTATGTTTTCCATCTGTGTTCGCTTTAGTCTCGAAGTTGACGCTGACGCAGTCATGTTCTTGGTAACAAATCCATTCGCATTCATGCATATTGTGTATTTCACAACTCTTTACTATATGATTCTTTAAACGTCTGTTAGCAACGGAAAGAGAAGGCTGAAACATGAGCGCACGACAAGAGCCTGCAGAAAAAGAAACGTTAATGAATCTTCTGCTTTCAATTGATGTCGCAACGTTTGGGGAGACGTTATACGAGCGAGGTAGGCATTGTGGGATTGTTTTAATGTAAGCAAAATGGAAAATGCACGTTTAACCATGATTGCACAAGTGATTAGAGAGAATTTCGCGTTCTGATTGGTCGAGGTTGGCGTCATATGTCGTTATAATCACCCCGCAGAGGTTGATTATAGTACCACCGCTAAATATCAAAATGGCTGCCTCCCTTTTAGTCTAGTTTACTGAAAGTTTAGCCTTGAACGTGAATCAAACTCCTGAACTCTGATAACCTGGTACGCTGTTCCATCGATTCAGCTATCAAACCAACTGAGAGCTTTTTCAGTTCGTAATAAACCCTGTAGAGGATGTCCATGATACATAATATAGGGAAGACTTCCACCAGCTGCGCCGAGATCCATGTTAAAATTTAGATCATTGCAGTAATGAAAATTACTTAAAGCACGGACTGATCATCGAGGGGAGCCTTTATCTCCAATTATTAATTTTTAACAAACACATTTATTATACATTCAACAGATTAACACGTTTCTGATCGGTCAATGCCGAATGCACGAATATTAATAGATTGTAGAGTACAGATTGCTATGGAAACCCGGCGATTAAGAACTTTTGTCGAGTTTTGAAAACTCGGAAAAACTTATGAATTTGCTCCTGCATTTTGTGATTTATAAGTACTCACCTATAGCCTGCGTCACAGACGTGTAAAATCGCGAAAACACTCACGCACATCACGTCCAATTTACAAAAAAAGTCTAATATGCAAAGCTTCTAACCCGAGGTATAATATTATGGGATTTTTTAAATTCGAAAATTGAATTCTAATCCCCAAAGCAAACACTTTTGTTTACTTTTTTTAGACATATATATATATATATATATATATATATATATATATATATATATATATATATATATATATATATATATATATATATATATATTTTTTGTTTTTTTTTTTGTTTTTTTTTTTGTTTTTTTTTTTAAGTTAAAGATGGACCAGGCCGCTGATGATCGGATGATAAAATAAAGAGCCAGTATGAACCATAATCTCGATGAAAATGTTACTATTTTTTACTCAGAATAGAATGGACCAGAAATTTAATTCTGTTAACCGGCCCCAGGTATTCGTTACCAAAGTTTTTCTGCGCCATTTAGATTTTATTGCGGTGACGAACTGGAGTTGCTGGCAAGTAGTTTGACGTTTTGAAGCAACAAGGATAATAAATATATGTCTAAAATACCATTTCAGCAGGTGTTTGACGATTTTAATGTAAATCTCCGTAAAAGCGAAGGATTTCCAACTTCTATTCCAAGTTCCCTATTTCGGAATACGGTCAATCGAACGCACCCTTAATTTAACTCTCGGGCCAACTCTTTCAGTACTTTGAATCTAGTAATGACGAACCGCAGTTCAAAAATTAAAATTCTAGTTTAACTTAACATACATCTTCAGTCGCATTTCAGCTTAATTAACCGCCACAGGGACCTCGATACGAGTGCTGCCATTTTTTAAAAAAATGCCGATGAAACCTACTTACTTAGTGAAACTTTAAGTTAACGTCAAAGTTATTCTATAACCAAAAGTCAAAATAGAACTCTGACAGATGAAACCGTATCGTTTTGGAAACTCTTCACTTTTGGCAGCGTTAGCGTCCGGTTTCGGCAACAGTCTCGATTGGTGCCGTGTAAACAGAAGACATAACCGCATCGAAAACGATAGCGTTTCCCAGAGCCTTGGGTCGATCCGAGGCTCTCACGTGACGAGAATGTGTTACAAAATAAAACAAGTTCGTGTAAACGCTGCTTTATAAATACGCACGAGCGGTTTCAGTGTAAAAATATCAAATGAAAGATTTGCATTTGTGTGTTCGCGTTGTGGTTCTCTATGACGACCGCTTCGTAGATCTTAAAGCTCCTTCTTGTAGAGACCATGCAGGGAGCGCTTAAAGAGGGAGTTTTAAGAAACCACGACGGCTACGGCGACGAAAAAGTCACTTCAAGTTATAAGTTTGAGTTATTCCAATTAGTGTTTCACGTTGTTTCCATCTCGTTTATGTCGTACAATATGGGCGAAGTATGCAACAACCGTATTATGTACAGATTTGAAGCAAAGAGAGAGAAGGAAAGATTAATTTGTTTGTCCACGTTATCGTCAAAACCTGAAAATTGGTCATTTTACGTTGTTGTTTTGACGAGGACTGGAGAGAAATGTACAAAAATGCGTGCCGCACGTGCTGCAGGATCATGTTTTCCTCTTTTAACCAATAATATCACTGCTTTATGGCGTTGTCGTTACCGTAGCCGTCTTCGTTTCTTAAACTCCGTAAAAAAGGCCGACGACGACGGCTACGAGAACGCCGTAAAATAATATCTTTAATTAGGCTTTGCACGCCCCGTACGTGCGTTTTACGTTTTGGCACATTTCTGTAAACTTCTCGCTTCCACTCGACGATGACGTATGAGGAGGAAGCGAGAATCTGGTAATAAATTTTCAATTTTCTTTCTCAAATCATTAATTATTCATACGGTTATAAGCCAATCGTGGAGCAGCTGATCCAAAGATTACTCGTCATTGGTTCGCAACCCTTGCAGGCCATCGGAGTGCCCCATTTTGGTCAGGTGCATGTATCTTGATACCCAATGAAAATCTAGATTAAGATTACTCCAGTTAGTTCAAAAACTGATGAAAACACTGATCAAGACAGTCTTGAATTTTAATTAGCAACCTCAATTACCATGCAATCAATTATTCACTACCCTACTTCGAAAAACTATTTAACACAATATTTCTATGATCTCCCGGCCTCGCAAACCAAAGATCTTTCCATTGTAAAAATACACTACATACAATAATGACTAAGCTGAGCTCGTTCCTAATAAGTTCATCTCCCAGAATTTTCTTTCTTCTTCGGCGGTGACAAATACTTTCTCCTCCTTTTGGCACTTGAAATGGATGCCCTCTTTGGTAGCATCATTCATCTCTGCATCTAAGGCACGCCGAAAAATGCCGAACCTACTTTAAATAAAAAGTGAAACTATTTCCGAAATAAATAATGCAAAGCAAGCAAAAACAACGTGCTTAATTTCCCGTACCTTTTATCATCAGCATCAAGTGGATTCAAAGCCTCGTCGCCATTTCTGTCTTCCAAATAACGCTTCAGACCACACACTATCCCGTACACAGTTCTGGGTGGATACCTTTCCCCTGAATCTTTGAGGACTTCCATTACAAACTTTGTGAGCCCGTAGTTAAGAGATATGGCATCCAAATCCTCTATTTCACAACTAACAACGAACAAACACCTCTCTTCTCGGTGTTTGGAAACCCTGATGAAACACGAAGCACTCGTTTTTTTACATATTACCTCAAAACATCTACATCGTTTGTACCCATTTTATCCTTGGAATGTTAGCACACACTTCCCATGCAGTACGGCTTGGTGTAGCCGCGAAATTATTACAATAAAGGGAATTGATATCCTTATAGAGAAAGTTTCCGTATCCATTGTTAAGCTCAGTGATATCTCATTTGAGTTATCTCCCTTTGAAGTGACCGCGGTTTAAAATGCTATCATTTTGTACTGAAAAGCGTCATTTGACAGAACACTTACCCTCTTCAAAAGAAGTGTAAGATGCTCTAAAATAAAGCAACGGATAAAGGATGTAGCATCGAAGAAGAGCATCCATGTCCACAAAGTAGCAACAATTAACTGACAACATCACATAAATTCTTATTTTTAATAACGGCGGTGGAAGACTGACAATTAATTATAATCACATCTGTCGACAATTTAGTTAATGATTTTCCCCTGTGCTATATTTATTTGGCGCTTCAACACTCTTCCTAAAGGTACAACAAGTTAAAAAGTTTTAGAAGAGACATTGACAAGCCCACTTGTCAAGGAAAACTTGCCGACTGTACATACTTGCCAGTTTTCCTTGACAAGTTTTCCTTGGTAGTGTAAATGAAAAATGTGACAAGTTTTCCTTGACAAGTAATGTACACTAGCAAATATCGTCCTTGACAAGTTTTTCCTTGACAAGTGTCCTTGTTCAAAAACTAGAATGCTAGTTTTTGAGCAAGGACACTTGTCAAGGAAAAACTAGTCATATTTTTCCATTTACACTGCCAAGGAAAACTTGCCGACAGTACACACTTGCAAGTTTTCCTTGGCAAGTTTTTCCTTGCCAAGTTTTCATTGGTAGTGTAAATGGAAAATATGACATGTTTTCCTTGACAAGTGCACTTGACAAGTAATTTACACTATCAAATATCGTCCTTGACAAGTTTTTCGTTTGCAAGTGTTCTTGTTCAAAAACTAGCATCATGCTAGTTTTTGCATCCTAGTTTTTGAACAAGGGCACTTTTCAAGGAAAAACTTGGCATATTTTTCCATTTACACTGCCAAGGAAAACTTGTCAAGGAAAACTTGCTAGTGTAATGACAGCTTCACAGTTTTGGGAGATGGATCATTTTCTATTTTCGTCACCCCTCTATGTGTGTTAAAAAAGGAAAACCATTTATAATCAACGGATATATATAGTTTACGTTATAGAAAGTGCTTTGTACGGGGTTTTATTCACGAGTTGTTTGTCTCAAAAACCCGAACGAGCGAGTGAGAATTTTTGACACAAACAACGAGTGAATAAAACCCCGTACAAAGCACTTTCTATGTCGTGAACTGTTTATTACACATAAGACGAGAATTTTCATTAAAATAGTTTTCTGAACGCAAATTAGGAACAAAAACGCACTAACAATAAAACCAAATGCAAATTTAATTTAATTCAATAACAAAGTACGATTTGCACGAGATGCACGAGATGCACGCGCTAGTGATTGGCATGGAAACGCCTTTACGCTATCGTTGATTGGTTATACTTCCACATGTGAAATAGCTGTACGCCATTCTGATTGGCTGTATAAGCCTTTTCCACATGTGAAAATAAAGCGTATAGGTTTGTACAAATGAGCTTTATAAAATAAAATTCTCATGTTATGTGTAATAAAGTTGTTTACAGCTTTTCCACCATTGGTTCGAACAATGGGACATTTGCATATTTACGCCATTTGACTACCAGAATCCTACAGGTTTTGCTTGTTTCATGCTAATTAGAGCTATTGTTATCTTTTACCCCATTGGGGATACTAAAATTTAAATAAGAAAAGAAAAACAAACCGAATTCTTGCAGTTGTAGTCTTGCGCAACAAATTTTTATGTTGCAAAAAGAAGACGTCGCTTTTACTTTTTGCAACATAAAAATTTGCTGCGCAAGAAGGTGGTAATACCCACAACAAATCATATCAACTTGCAACGAAATATTTTTGCGCGACAAGTTGCACAAAAAATGTTGCCCGTATTACTGGGCCTGAATGGAAAATGCGAAAATAGAGAATTAGTTTCTTATTAATAATTCATCGCTGAGTATTGCAATTTTCTTGTATAATCAGCCATCTCTAAAAAATTGAGCCCGGTATACGGAAAAATATTGGTATGGACGCATGGGTTCTAGCCGCTTTTGCAAACGAGTTGGCAGTATTTTAGAGGGAAAAAAACTCCATTCAGATTGGCTAAGAGGAATTGTAACAGTACAGAAAACAGGCTTAACAAGCCAAACCAAACTATGCTCTACAAATATCAGTAACTGTAGACAGTTTTGTTGTTTTTTACAAAATAAAGTAGGGAAGATTTATCCATAATTTGTGGCCATTACTAACAAAGCAAAATTCAGTGCTAAACAAAAAGCATCATCTCGAGGCTCTGGGGAATAAACTCATACAAATCCTTATATTTATTCCCCAGAGCCTCGAGATGATGCCTTTTGTTTAGTATTGAATTTTAATATATCGAAAGTGGGCTATTATTTCACTCACGCTTGTTGGATATGAGGTGATTATAGACAATTCGGCGCTACGCGCCTCGTTGGCTATCTATCATCTCGTGTCCAACTCGCGTCCGTGGAAAAATTGTTAAAGAGACAACATGTTAACAAGAAAGGCAAAACTTTCAAATTGGTACCTGATGTTCTAACTGTAATTATAGCAAGTACTTCTTACGTATTAAGAACACGATAATTCATTGAAGGCTTCGCGTAATTGAAATTACGTGAGAGAAGAACGAAAAAGGTGTTAGATACTAATTATTATATGGCTTGTGTTTCTGGCCGATATAACGTGCGCTGTGATTAGCCAAGATCAGCTAAGCGTTAAGGTATTACTCTCCGACATAACGAGAGCTGTGATTAGCCAAGCTAAGAGCAGCTAATATAAGCGCTGGGGTATTACTCTCCCGTAATGCCCACGGGCCGATTTGGTTATGGAAATTATTTTTTTCTTCTTTAAAACCGTTCCGTTAGCCATATAATGAACAACTTTATACTCTTGACTGTTCGGTCGTTGCAGCAAAATCTTGTTTTTCCAAGCGAAAGATCATTACAATTATTGGAAATTAAGCGGTTTTAGAGCACAAGCAAAGAGTTAAGGACAGTGCCTACTAATTCAAAGGTACTTCTGCCCGCTTTATGAATATGAGGGAAAAGCAGATCTTGAGATCAAGTGCTTTCGAAATCAACAAGGAAAATTGGGGGTAACCAGGCATTTTTCAAAGATAATTGATCAACAACACATTGTCACGTTTTATGTACATTCCTTTGTTACTGGCATAATTAGCACTTTTTCCGTACTTATAAATTCAACTTAACGCTTTGTACATTAATCAACTAAAGATGACACACGTTTCTGTCGAAACATTCTTGTAATTTCAAAAGTTTTGTCGTTTTCTTTAAATTTCAACAATATTTGTAAAAAGCTTTTAAGTACAAAGCAATGGCGTCCTTTTCCAAATTGAAGCTTAATGATCTTGAAAAGTGCATCGTTACCCCCAATTTTCTTTTTGGATACCAAGAGCACTTACTAAGTTTTACTTTCTCCGCATATTTTTAAACCGCGCAAAAATTTCCCTGTATTAGTCAGCATCTCCCATAGGGAACCCAAGTGTCTAGAGTTGCGCACAACGTATGCGCAATAGCAATAGTAGGCACGATATGACCTGTCCGTAACCATGATGGCATCGATATCCTCACATGTGAATTCCATTCGACCACTACATGAAATTATGATCCAAAATTTTGAGCGAAGTTTGGTGGAATTGAATGCGCCCAAAAACATATCAAGTTTTAGGAGCAAGACTGAAATATCTATGCAATAAGCATTTTGAATTATATGAGTTAACGAACATAAATTCATGGCCTTAGCTGTCCTAGAACAAGGCAGCATGTGTTTAACGACTTCCAAAACACTCCAAAGCACTCTCCTCACGTTTAGTTGCTATCAACGATACGCCTTCTTAACTGAGCACAATATTATTTGTAAGTACCAGTCGGGATTCCGTACCATGTATTCTACTGTCATGGCCCTCCTCGAGTCCACAGATAGTTCGGCCTACATCATTGACCATGGTATGGCCAATGCTGTTGTGTTCCTAGACCTAAAGCGTTTGATACGGTCCACCACGGGATTGTTCTCTCTAAATTATATAACTTCGGTATACACGATGAGGCCTATCTTTGGTTTGTGTCGTACTTAGATAACCGTACACAGCGGTGTTGTCATTAAATTGTAGAGTCCCTCAAGGGACCATTTTAGGACTCTTGTTGTTAAACCGAGAATGTATCCAGATAATACGTATCTAACCTATGCAGGAGATAGTGCAGACACCATTGAATCATATTTGAATGTAGATCTGGCAAATGTTAACAACTGGCTGATTGCTAGCAAACTGACCTTAAATACGACTAAAATTGAATTTCTGCTCATCGCATCAAGACAGAGGCTTTTCAGGATCTCCGACACCAGTAATCAATAGTTTTCCGATTAATCATGTTACTTCGACAAAATCACAGGGAGTTCTCATTGATGACAACCTGAATTGGAGTGCCCATGTTGATGAAATTACCAAGAAGATAGCGTCAGGGATCGTAGCAATAAAAGGTGCAAGGCACTTAGTCCCTGCGACATTGAATTACATTTATCAGGTTTTGATACCGCCACATTTTGATTATTGTAATATCGTCTGGGGTACTTGTGGACTAAACTACAAAACAAAACAAAAGTAAACAGAGTACAATAGAGCTGTCAGCCGGCGGTCTTGACCTACTCAACTTATAACGCTGGTGCTGACCTCTTATAATTACTTAATAATTAACCGCGCGGCCATGGGCCGAGCGCGGTTCTTGCTCTGCAATCGGTTTATTATTATTTTTTTTTGGTCGTTTTGTCGGAGAGCTGAACCAGACTTCCACTCGGCCACATAGTCAGTGGGACTTCCAGTCACGCAACTTAGGATGTTTATTCGCCAAAAAGCTGTTAAAACGTTAATGTACTTAAAATTTTATGAATATAGTCCACTTTTTATTTACAACAAAATATATATTTTTTTGTGTCTTATTGAAACATGTAATCGTGACTTTTAAGAAAGAAAGCTAAGACTATTACGTCATCGGAGATTTCACAACGGTTTCGACTGATGGTGCAATCGGAGATTTGACAACGGCTATAAGTTATGGCGCAATACCTTTGTGTGCAGCCGTTGTTGTCAGTTTGTTGTGCTACAGATTGATCAAGTGATTTGGGTTCTATAGTCATCAGTGAATCAACAAGGACTGCTTTGGAATGTGTACTACGTTGCGACTATAGTGGTAAGAAAACAGATAAATTTTCAAAGCGCGGTTTTAAGATCTGAAAGATCTTCTTGTTTAAAATGGAAGAATCTAGTTTTCCAGAGACAAATTCAAAAAGCACTGATGTATTGGAGTGCACCCCATTACCTTTGCTCAAAATTCACAAGTCGTAATACCAACTACGATTTGAGGGACTCGGCAAATAAAATTAATGTTCCCCTTACCACCGAATTATTGTAAGAACAGCTTTTCTTCTAACCTAAGGCAGGCTGATTCCCTTTGGCTATTCAGCAAACTAAAAAAATCTGTATTTTAGGCACGGCATTCATGGAGGACAGCTTTTTAGTAGCGTTTACTTTTTATTGCATAAAGGCCCTTTTCAACGGTTTCGACACTTGACCAACAATCGTTCAACAAAAAGTTGAATGGATGTTAGGCAAATGTTGAAGGCAAAAACAAAGATGTGCGGAGGCCGTTCAAACGGTTCCAACATTGCGCCAACAAAAGAACAAACACTTTCGCGAAATTTGATTCTTTTCTTCTTCTCATAAGAGAAGAAAACTTTTCTAAGAGTGCAGTTTTCGCCATCTCAGAACAGTTGATCTTGAGGATGTTGTATAAAAGAGTAAAGTGTACAAATGTGTTCCTCCGCCGAACTCTTCCATTCTTTCAACGCATCGGTCAACTTCCATACAGCATCTGCACTCTTCAAGTTTTACAAGAAACTCAGTTGGAAGAATTGCGTCTGAGGTAAAAGTGGGAAAATGATCTAATTGATATGACAAGGCAAGCAAATTTTCGTGGATAGTTCAATGCATGTACATGTCTAGACTGGAAGTGAGATTTTCACGGTAACGTAGATTGTGTAAATGAGTAAGCAATCTTTCCACTAGTTAACGGCCCAGAAAAACGTTTCCTGTCTACAAGCGACACAAATATAACAAAGAGAATTACAAACCAGTTTTGGACGTCTTCTTGTCCAGAGAATCTACTCCAAAGAATCTTGTCTTCCTCTTCTTCTTGGGCCATGCACTTGCCCCCGATATTCAGCCGCTTCTTGCTCCGTGACAATCGGCTCGACATTTTCGTAGGCAAGAAGTCTTCGCTCACTGAAACAAAACTGTCCTCTGAGGCCTCGGAAGACTGTTCTTGACTGCTTTCACTGGATTCACTGGAATAATAGGACATTTCGACCTCGGAGACGCTAGACAATTCTTTCAAAATGCAATTAAAAACAGAGGAATTGAACTCGAATGTTGAGCTTCTGACGTCATGATTAAGAAATCTTCTTTTCAATTGCGGGCTTAGTAATTGCGGTCAAATTTTAGGACACTTTGGAACCGAAAAGTTTTACGTTAAGGGGTTTGTTATCAATTTTCTTTGTCAATTATACATAGTAATCTTAACCCAACGGCATATTTTGTAGCAGAATGAAGCCGAAAGAAACGGGGCACTTTAAGCTGGTATGCAAATGCTGTCGTCGGATTAGTTATTGCTACAAAAAGAGTTCTTGCGGCATACAGTTCTTTAGATTTTGAAATAATCCACGAAACTTTGCTCTGCATTCACTTGTGTCTCGTTGAAGCATCGGTTTCCTTCAGACTGCAAACAAGCCCATCATAAAATCCTATGTATGTATGTTGCTTTCTCGGCCCTAACTAAGCAAGAGAAGCCTTGAGCCTGTATTCACTTCTCCGATTGTGTGGTCTCGAAATAAACACTATCCTCACCGAAAATAGAGATCAAACTGCTCTGCAGACGATAATGGAGTTTTTATACGCACTATTTGCCAACCAAAGCGTATTTTAATATATTTTGCATATCATATCACCACAGAGCCAATTACTATACGAGAAAATTTGTGACCTAGATATCGTCGCTATAGGCTGCGGCTGTCAGCTGATGATCATTGCGGAATATTCCATGACAGCCAAAATTGACCTCTTTAAGGCCCGTTTAAACGGTTTCAACATTTGACCAACATTCGTTCAATTAAAGTTGAACGATGTTGGCAAATGTCGGACGCAAAAACAAAGTTGTGCGGTGACCGTTCAAACGGTTACAACATTGCACCAACAAAAGAACCAACACTTTTGTGAAATTTGATTGCGAGGAACTAAGAACTAGAAACCAATCTCTCTCGTCCAGATAAACTACGCCATATTGACTTTTGCGGCCTGATGTGAGCATGCGTGTGTTCTGCTATTGTTGAACAGAGTGTTCAAAACGGTTTCAACACCATTCAACATTTTCGAGAACGAAGGAGAAGTCGAATCGATATTGAGTGAAAATTGAAACCGATTTAAACTTGATTCAACACGCTTCAACAAGCTTTCAACATTTTTTACCCTTTCAACAATGTTGCACGACCTGTTCAAACGCTCCCAACATTTGGTTCAACAAAGTGTTGAATGCATGTTGAAGCAAATGTTGAAACCGTTTAAACAAGCCTTTAGCTTGTAAGTTTTGTTTTTCCATTTCAGACCACGTGATGTTCCCAAGGGAATTTTTCCTTCTGTGTTTTTCATAAGTTTGCATACATATGCACGTGCATAAGACGGCCTTTGAAAGAAACTGTTCCCTAGAGTAACATCACGTGGTCTGAAATGGGAAAACAAAACGTACAAGCTAAAGAGGTCTATTGCCGAATTTGAATTTCATATTGTCATTTGTTTCCGCGGGTGAACTTTACGTCAGATTTATCGTCTTAGAAGTGGGATGCGCGGTGGCCTCATGGTTAGTGCGCTCGACTCCGGGTCCTGGCCGGGGACATTGTGTTGTGTTCTTGGGCAAGACATTTTACTCTCACGGTGCCTCTCTCCACCCAGGTGTATAAATGGGTACAGGCGAATTTAATGCCGGGGGTAACCCTGCGATGGACTAGCATCCCATCCAGGGGGGAGTTGAAATACTCCTAGTCGCTTCATGCTACAGTAACCGGAGATAAGCGCAGGCTTGATGGGCCTTCTAGCCTCGTAGCAGACTTTACCCTTTTTTTATCGCCTTAGAAAGACTGACAAAAATGGAAAGAGTGTAAAGGATATTTTTTTTGAAACGCCAGTTATTTATTATCGATAGCAGCCTTTTGTTCCACTTTTTTTTAAACTTTTTTTTTTTACAAACAAATTACGTGCATTACAAAGTTTACTTATAAATCTACTAGCACAATGACTAGTACAGCTTATACCAGTTGCGCAATCACTGAAAAGCTGGTATACTAAGATGCTTATATAATAGGGTTCTATAATACGAATCTCGGGCCAGCCAGACTATTTAAGAACTCGTCTAAAAGTGGCTTGATCTTTTCTGTGGAAATGCCGTTACATAGACGTTACATAGACGTTACATAGACCTAATATTGGAGTTGTAGCTAGGCTCCTGGTAATGTGGAGGAAAGAGCGATTGTTGCCTAACTTTAACTTTAATGAGTTTCCAGTTTAAAAAAAAATTAAAAAAATAAATTAATGAATAACGGCAGATTTTACTACAAGGGCAAGTAAGATACAAGACAGGCTGTTTCCCGTAAAATGAAACATTTAAGAACAATTCGTGTTGCCTAGTCGTGTCAAATAGGAAATGTGTCACAACTACAAAAACACTTTGTAATAGGCATGCAACTTTCACGATGGCGTCATTTGATTACAACTATCAGAATTCAGTTTGTTTTTCTTTTCTGATTTAAATTTTGTATTTCCCAGTGGGGTAAAAATAACAAAAGCTCTAATTAGTATGAGACAAGCAAAACCTGAAGGATTCTGGTCCTTGTAGTCAAATGGCGTCATCATGCAAATATCCTATTCCACATCATATGCGGAAGGAGTCTGCAAAGCGAGGACTGGTGACCAGCAACATGATTGTTTAGTTTCTTTAATTTTCTCGTTCCCAGGGTACACCCATTTTTCGCTCCAAAACAGCGATTCCTTCGGTTAGCACTGAATAAAAACTACTTATAACCACTTCAGAAAGAAGCGCAGTTGAAGTGAGTCGAGACCACTGCTGATCTCGAAATTTATTGGATCGAGCATCTATTGTTTCATGCGAATCACAACAAAATATCAAAAGTGAGAGGAAAGCAATGTGGCAATGTTGTAAAAACCAATTTCAAAGATTTTGCCTCATATCGAAGGAGTTTCCGCCTTTACCCTATAACGCAAAAGTGGCTACAAGATGGTACCGCGGGAGTGAAGACAATGGGTTGTTCGATCCAGTCTCTTCTAGAGATCAGTGGACCTGACTGCTTATAAGAGCCCACAATTCTCCGACAAGCCAGCGGTTACAGAAATAGTGCTGTCTGATTTAACATGAAAACAGCTTCAGATCACATGACAATGGGGAGAACCTCATCTCAAAATATAAATTCCGGTTACTTTAATCGCTTCGTGACTATTTCAACCTTTTTAATATGACAAAGGTGTCAGTGGTAGTTCTTCAAAAAGGACACTGGTCGGAACGGTACTTATCCTCAAGTGCTGACGTTCTTCATAAATCCTATATTTGGTCATTTTACGTTGTTGTTTTGCTGCCAAAAGCAAAGAAATGGACAAAAATGAAAAGATGCACGTGCAGAGCGTGCAAAGCCATTGCTTTTGCTCACTAAATATGCAAATTTGTGATGTTCTCGTTGCCGTCGCCGTTGTCGTTGCTTAAGCTCCCTTATGGCAAATAACCACGTACTTCTGTGCATGCGCTTTAATTAATTCACAGAAGAAAAAACACCTCCACTTCATCTTCTTCAAATATTGAAGCTCCGGCTAGAAGAGTTAACTTGTTCTGAACCCCTGTTGGGACAATGTAGTTGTCTCCAAAATTTGTGGATGAACTGACCAGAGCAGTCGGATGCCTATTAATTAGGATATCCTCATATCCAAAGGTAGGGCCCAAATATTTATTATTACGTATCGCTTTGGAAGAATTTTTTACATTGCTTTTGAAGGGCGGCAGTCCTTCGGCGTTTCGTAGCGAGAAAATAAACGCCTTCTCTGTGGCACCGAATTGAGAACCATTTCGTGGCGATTCTGAAAGAAGGAAAAAACCATTTATTGTACTTAAAAATAGATCAAAAAGAAATGGCGTATTTAAACAGAAAATAATAAGAGGATAAGTTATTCACTTTTTAGTCACCTAGCAACACTTTGACTCCTTACAGTGATAATTACGTAAATTCCCCTCAAAATTTCAAACACTTTCCGGTGAACAAGTATTGAGAATGAAGATTATTATCAGTTGAGGGGCTTTGTTTTCTGATAACACCAAATTCTCATAACTCACAGGAGTGAAAGGACTTGAGGCCCTGAAATAAAACGGAAGCTAAACATGATACATCATGTCACCAAGTGTCCCGTTGCGTCGATAAAAACTGCCAATGTATCAAAGAGTTTTTGTATAAGCACCATTTTGCGCATTTGAAAAGTCGAAGGGATTAGTAAAACATTTTCGTAATGGCTCTCCAAGAAAAATTGGGTTGGGGTGTGCGGCCAACCTTCTGAAACCATTACCCGATTTTAGACCAAAATCTGAGATTCTCCCTACCCCATTTCATACCTGACCAAAAATTGTATACCTATTTTAGACCTTATTTTCAGATCTATTTCAGTTGTAACACGGTTGGCTTAATAATTAGAGAAGAGCTTTGTTGAAGGTCTTATCACCAGGAACCCATGACCCGGAGCCTACAACACCCATATACTGGGCCTATATATGTCACGGCATTTTTACAGACCGATCTATTTTTAGACTACCTTTTCCGTCAAAAAACAAAGGCAGTTCCAGTTCGGTCACCCTATGACGTCAGGTTAGTTTCTTGTAATTGGTCATCGGGCTCCGGTGGGAGTCGCATTTGCCAGAAATTCAATCTAAAAATAAGTCGGTCTGTGAAAACGCCGTGACACGAACACAATAGAGTCGTAGGCTCCGGGTCATGGAATCCTGTTATCGCCTAATAATGAATTAATTTAAAGAAGAAGATTCTTCTAAAAGACACACCCAATTACGACTTAAGTGAACAAACCATACCCTATTTTAGACCAAAATGTTCAAAATCGATACCCTATTTCAGAACAATTCTTGGTTTTCATTCACGTGACTTCTACTATGACGACGGTTGCTATCCGCCATGTTGGAGCTCATCCACATGTAAACAAATGCCCTTCGATATGAGATTGTAGTGGAATGTTGAGATGGTTCTCTGCGTTATTCCTGGCTGTGGGAGTAGAACTGGTCGAGATAAAGGAGTAGGATTTTATCGTATACCAACAGTGGTTACTAATAAAGGAGAGTTTGAGGAAAAGCTAACTAAAGAGCGGAGAAAAGAGTGGATCAAAGCGATTAGTCGCGGCGATACGGAGGAAAAGCAAGTTCTTGAAAGCGAACGTGTGTGTGGCAAACATTTTGTCAGTGGAAAGCCAGCTCCTTATTGGAATAGGTACCATGAGGATTGGATACCGACTTTAAATCTCGGAAAGAAGAAATATGGCCCTGAAGTCGATTTTAAAGCCAATGCACAGAGAAGCGAGAGAGCAAAGAAGCGAGAACAGCTTGCAATCGCTCGCCAAGAACGTGAAGTGGCAGAGAAGCGGCAAAAGCTTAATGAAAGCAGCCTTCCTGTTTCTGAGATTGACTTTGGCGAGCCAAGCACTTCGACTGAAGAAATTCAAAACGAAGAGACCCTAAGATCTGGCGCTGAAACATTTTCTGTGACTCAAACCGAAGAGCTTTGCGAAGGTGAAGAAATCGCATCGGAAGTAGGTGTAAAGGACGCCGAATGCCAAACGATTAACACTGACACAAAGGAGGGATGGTGTCAGACCGCGGAGTTTGAATATATGTTTCAGAAAAACAAGTACCAAGCACCGGGTAAAGATTTCTTTGATTCGGATGATAAAGTCCGTTTTTACACAGGCCTCCCTTCAATGGAAGTGCTGATGGTTGTCTTCGACCATGTTTCCCCACATGTAACTCGACAAACACAGTCTCTGGATCGATTTCAGGAGTTTATGATTGTACTCATGAAACTACGGTTAAATGCACCGCTACAAGATCTTGCCTACCGATTTTCTGTGTCGGTGTCCACCATTTCAAGAGTATTTCACCTTTGGATTCAGGTGATGGATTCGAGATTATTTCGGTTTGTTTACTGGCCAAACAGAGACCAACTTTGGAAGACCATGCCCCAGTGCTTTCAGTATGCATTCGGGAAGAAAACCACTGTGATTATTGACTGCTTCGAAGTATTCATTGAAAAACCATCTAATTTGCTGGCCAGAGCACAGACTTTCTCAAGCTACAAAAATCACAATACCATCAAGGTCCTAGTAGGGATAA
>OX421453.1:34003102-34005602 GCA_949126865.1 Montipora capitata | reverse complement strand
AAGGGTGAAACTCACTATAAGGGCAGTCCTCATTACTGCATAAAATGCTCTGTATGTCTCTTTTCATTCGACAGAAACAAATGGCATCCTTGTCTGGTAGTTTAACTGGCACTGTGCAACGTCGAGTATACCATCGCCCTAAAATCTCAGGAAGAATGCATATTGTCCAAAATATTTCCAGTTTAGGTAGCACACGGTCCCAATGTTCAACATCAGGGTATATGCGTAGCACTACTAAATGAATGTTCTTCATTTTATCAATAGCATACACCACAAAGTCACAATATTTGACATTTGGCACTGAGAAGAGTTGTTGCTGTGCTTGAAAGTAGTAGGCATGAGTTTTCTTTAGTCGGTATTGGCCATTTACTTTTTCTAGGCAGGAATTCTTTCGCTGAATATAGTCATCAAAATTTCCATCTTTGATGATGAAAGGGCACTTCACTTCCCCACACCCATTCCCGCAACAGCTACAGGACACAAGGAAATCAGGTGTGGCATGAAGAAATGCTTTCCCTTTGTTTATGAATAATCCACACTTCTTTACCTCTAAGTCTGCATGGTTTGCTTTGACAGCCGCTTCATATGCCTTTATGGCATCACTCTCGTGCTTTTGACCATGTCTGACTGCTTTAGTGTTGACCTTATAAAGGCTTGGGTAACAAATTGTCCTAATCAAAGACTGAGAGGGTTGTGCAAGGTTTGTGTGAAATACTGCACTACTAACAGATGCGCCAATTCTGCCAGCACGATGTCTAAAAAATCCTGAACCGTTTGCCTGGGTTCGTGAGTTGATTTCCACTTTGTTTATGTGGGCCTCCGAAATATTTAATGTGATGTTAGTACACAATTTAAGTAGCTCCGGGTACTGAAGGTCAAGATTTTTAGTCTGAAATAAGTCTGAAATGCTTGGTAGTGTGCGGCTTTCATCGATAAACTGATTGGCATAAGGATCAATCAAGCTTAAGGCCACAGCTTTGTTCCTACACTTATTCAGTTTGGCATAGACCTCCTCCATTTCTCTATCTGATGGCGGAGTAGAACCAAATTGTTGTTCACGGGGTTGTTCTATGGTAGTTGTTTTCTTTTCCTCCCCAGCATTTGGAGGTAATGACTCAATTTTGCGATCCAATATTGTTTTTAGCTTTTGGGCAGACAAAAAATCGATATCCTTTGCTCTTGCGTATGGTACTTCGTTCACGTACGTCGGTAAAACCCACGTGCATTTCACTTGCGTACAGGCGAGCTTTCCTTGGATCCGTGTTATGGCTTCGATGTAAAACAGAGCACTCGCTACATGGGAGCAGGTTTCGCCTAGTCCTGCTTTGCAATCTAAACAATGCGCCGATACAATGGTTCCATCTTTCTCTGTGATGATCCAAATATTCACTAGGGGATCTCTCATGCTCTGCGAATGTCGCACTTTAGCCACTACAACAAACTTGTCCGCGATTTCCTTTCCATTAACTGACGCGACAAATCCAGAAACCATTTGATTATAAGCCTGCAGACTTTTGAAAGCCTTAAATTGCTTATTAGTGTAATGGCTCGTCTCTAGAACCAAGTACGAGAGCAAGTCGGAGACTTCTATTGGAGGCAAACATTCTGGACTCAACTGCTCGCTCGGTAAAGCCGCCGGATCTACTCCCACCACAGAAATCTTCTTCAAATACCGTTCTTTTATATGGTTTTCTAGGCCCTTAGCATAGCTTGAAAGCACTGGTATCCTTTGCAAAATATCCTCTGGAGATTCTGGGTTCTGGCCTTTAAATTCATCCATTAAAACTTGAATTAATTACACGCGAACGCTTCGTCCTCCATAGAAATGGCTTATATTTGCATACGATATGAGCCTAACATGGGCTCCAACATGGCGGGAACCTAATTTGCATAAATTCGTGACGTCATCTGAAAACCAAGAATACGGATAAAAACCACACCCTTTGGGGCCGCACATACCTATATAGTCCATATAAGGGAGTACCCCCCCCCCCCCACCCCCGAGATGGGGGGTTATTCTACTAAAGAAGACTACGATTAAGGACACGTGATGAAGTTTAGATGCCCTTGCATATTACTTGGTTTGATTGGGATTTTCACTTATTATCTCTGAAATACCGGTTGCAGTACTATTACAATAGTCTCTTCATATCCACCGCATCCGTGAATTTATTACGAGCGCACATAATGACAAGCCCCCAATTGGCTTGATAGATCAATTTGTGGAGCGCTCTACCGGTATCGCAGAGGTGATGGATTCAAAACCAGTTCAAATTTGGTTTTTTTGAGCGTTCCTTTCATTCCTGTCGAAGTAACTTTCATAGCGGAGCACAATTGTATCAATATATGGTAAACCATCTGTGCGAGAAAATTTGGTTTTGGTCACCGTATGACCGTACGTACGTCCAACACTCCATGTATGCCCAGTATCACGTGACCATATCGCCGGCTCAAGTTTAGAGCTCATCGAGGCGATCATGTTTACAGTTTACAGCAGGGA
>OX421453.1:33995602-33998102 GCA_949126865.1 Montipora capitata | reverse complement strand
CCCTTATTCCTGCCCTCTCTCATCCTTTCAAGACATAAATCTCCCCCCACCTCCTCCCTGTACGCTGCTGAAAAAGTTATACTATGACATTTCCGCCAGCCAAGTTGCATGTATTTGTTTTAATTTCAACCTAGGTCATTTTAATTTCAAACTAGGTTGAAATTGAAAGTAGGAAACATCTGCAAGGAACATTGTGAAGGGAGGGTGGGGTACGATAGAAGTGCTGGAGAGGATCAGGGAGGGATAGGTGAGTAGAAGGGACGAGAAGATGTCATGTTGTTTTTAGACTCCCTAAAAAATCCAAGCCCCTGTTTTTTGACTACACCCCCACAAAAAGAAAAATCCATTTTTAAGACAGCTGATTAAAACTGAAACCACAGTAGTTACAAAAATTTAAACTGGTTTGAAAAAAAAAAGAAATGGTTAAAAAAAAAAAAAAAAAATTCAAACCAAAAACAAAATTAAACCAGAACATATCCACTTCTCTACAACAACTTTAACTTTTGTAGTCTCACATGCACAGGAAAAGGCTTCTTCTATCACTCGTCCTCTTTTTCTTTTACCACTTTCTACTTACAGGACTCCATTCCACAACAAGCACTACTACCGTTTGAACTAAGGCGGTTAATACAGTTTTTCTTTTTTTTTCTAGAAGTTTCTAAATCAACTCTATTTTTGTACATTACAATATATCTATTTTTGGTATCGCTCACTAATGTTGACTGACCAGTATGACTCTAAAAAGTTCTGGCCTGTAGAATAAAATTAGAATACTCTGGAAAATTCTGCAAAGTTTCTAACTCCATGACACTAATGTAAAGTTTTGCCGAATAACAGCGTTAAACAGCATTTTGGAGAAGAGAAATGAACTCCTTGCTTAATTGTAATCTGGGATTATAGCCTTAATCGGCTTTTGAACAACCGAGCCAAGGTTTTTGCGAACCTCGTCTCCAGGACCTTCCCCTTGCTTTTTCTATAGTTTCAGGAAGCAAGTTACGTTTGATCTCGGATCTTAGTCGATCAGCTAATCAGTTTGTTCCGAAATTCAAGTTAGAATATCATGGTTTGCCTCCCCTTGCTGCAATGTTTTTGTTATTTGTTTCGTTTGATTTAGAGTCTGGTTTTCATTGTGTGGACATTAATAGTAATTTTTGGAAATATCTGGGTGTTCCCTGGAGATTCACGGGAGTCGTTAGGTATTTTGTTTTCAGAGTTTTGCCTTTTGGATTATGATCGGCTTGCTATCTATTCACTAGAATGTTTAGGCCATTCGTTGCACGTTGGAGATCACTCGGTATTTTTGCTATTTTGTATATTGACGATGGCATTTTTGCTCGCAGATCTCTTACCGATGCGAGATCTACTTCTTCATTGGTCAGGTCTCACCTTCAGAATTCTGGTTGGAAGTACAACGAAAATAAGTCCTGTTGGGAACCCCGTGAGATTGGCAAGAGAAAAAGATTATGAAGTTGAAGTCTGTTTTGACCTGGCTAAAAATGATTTTCCTAACCTTCGAGTTTGAGACGTAGCTAGTAAGTTTCTGGGTTTGTCATTTCCCTCACTGTTGCTTTGGCCCAATTGCCCGCTTGTTCACAAGATAAATGTACTTTTTCCTTCAACTAAGGCGTTCGTGGAATGACGCGCTTTCTAATCCCGGAGGCGTTTTACAAGAATTGAAATCCTGGGTAGGGCACGTAGATGCATTTAACGGTAACCCGATTAATACACCTGTCGTGTAAAGCGATTTCGACCTTTGACGCTAGTCTGTCGGGTTATGGTGCTCACGTTTCTTGCTGTAACGAGATCAAATTTTTTTGTGTAATCTGGAACGATTATGAACGTGTCATGAGTTCCTCGTATCGGGAGTATCTTTTCAGACTTTTCCTACCCAATGGATCCCGAGGGAAGAGAATGAGTAGGCCGATTATTTGAATCGTATCGTTGATCCCCACGATGGGTTGTTAAATCCTAAATTGTTAAGTATAAAATAAGTGTGGACCTTTCGATGTGGAACGAATGGCTTGTCATTATAATTCACATTTGTCTAGGTTCAACTCGAACTTTTGATATCCAGGTACCGAGGCTGCTGATTGATGTGGAGTATTTTTAAATACCATCGTGGAAACTTGTGAAGCAACTATCTGTTTACTGGTTTTGATTGGAGTCAACGCCGTTAACAATAGTTTTGAATGTGGAATTGAACTGGACATTAACCAAGCTACTGAAGCAAAAAAGATCACTGAAATACTGTGAATTAAAAAAAAAATCGACTAAAATTCCTTCGAACAAAGTGTAGACTACCCGTAGCCTCTTGTTCCAAGCGATACAACAGGCAACGACCACAAGGTCGAGGTGTGCCAAAACAAGTCAAAACACGTCGCGATTGTACCCTCAATCATTAGACCGGACTTTACCTGAGCAGTTTTTTCCGTCTCCTTCATATCCTTTTTTGCAAGTGCAATTGTAAGACCCTAAGGTATTTGTACAGTTGGCATTCACG
>OX421453.1:33968102-33975602 GCA_949126865.1 Montipora capitata | reverse complement strand
TGTTGTACAATATGGGCGAAGTATGCTACAACCATATTATGTACAGATTTGAAGCAAAGAGGGAGAAGGAAAGATTCACTTTTGTTTGTCCACGTTGTCATCAAAACCTTGAAATTGGTCATTTTGCGTTGTTGTTTTGACGAGTACGGCAGAGAAATGTACAAAAATGCGTGCCACACGTGCAGCACGATCATTTTTTCCTCTTTTAATCAATAATATCACTGCTTTATGGCGTTGTCGTTACCGTAGCCGTCTTCGTTTCTTAAACTCCGTAAGAAAGGCCGAAGACGACGGCTACGAGATCGCCGTAAAATACTGAATATCTTTAGTTAGGCTTTGCACACCTCGTACGTGCGTTTTACGTTTTGGTACATTTCTGTAAACTTCTCGCTTCCACTCGACGATGACGTATCACACTCATTTTTTTCTTGGAAAGTTAGTACACACTTTCCATGCAAAACGGCTCTGGGTAGTCGAGAAATTATTACAATAAAGGGATTTGATATCCTTATAGATAACGTTCTCGTATCCATTCAGTAAGCTCAGTGATATTTCATTTGAGTTATCTCCCTTAGAAGTGACCGCAATTTAAAATGCTATAATAATGTACTGAAAAGCGTCATTCGACAGAACACTTACCTTCTTCAAAAGAAGCGTAAGATGCTCCAAAATAAAGCAACGGATAAAGAATGTAGCACCGAAGAAGAGAATCCATGTCCGCAAAGTAGCAACAATTAACTGCCAACATCACATAAATTCTTAATTTTAAATAAGGGCAGTAGAAGACTGACAATTAATTATAATCACACATGTCGACAATTGATTTTCCCCTGTACTACATTTATTTGGCGCTTCAACACTTTTGCTAAAGCTAACTGAGGTACAACAAGTTAGACAGTTTTCTATTTTTGTGGCCCCTCTGTCTGTGTTAAAAAAGCAAAACCACTTATTATTAACGGAAATCGTTGTTTACAGATTTTCCACCATTAGTTGGAACATTTGCATAATTGCTCCATTTGACTACCAGAATCCTACAGGTTTTTCTTGTCTTATGAGATTAGAGCTGTAAAAGAATAATTGTTATCTTTTACCCCGTTGGGGATACTATAATTTAAATAAGAAAAGAAAAACAAACCCAATTCTTGCAGTTGTAGTCAAATGACGGTATCGTTTAGCTGCATGGTTTGCTGCGTGTGTTACCATCAGTCTTGGGCAACAAATTTTTATGTTGCAAAAAGTAGACGTCGCTTTTACTTTTTTCAACACGAAAATTTGCTGCGCAAGAAGGTGGTAATACGTCCAACAAATCATCTCAACTTGCAACGCAACATTTTTGCGCGACAAGTTGCACGAAAAATGTTGCCTGTATTACTGGGCCTGAATGGAAAATGCGAGACTAGAGAATTAGTTTCTTATTAATAATTCATCGCTGAGTATTGCAATTTTCTTGTATAATCAGCCATCTCTGAAAAATTGAGCCCGGTATACGGAACAATATTGGTATGAAAAAATGTATATAACAAACGCATGGGCTCTAATCGCTTTTGCGAGTTGGCAGTGTTTCAGAGGGAAAAAAAACTCCGTTCTGAATGGCTAAGAGGAATTGTAACAGTGCAGAAAACAGGCTTAACAAGCTCAACCAAAGTATGCTCTACAAATATCAGTAACTGTAGGCATCAGTTTTGTTGTTTTTACAAAATGAAGTAGGGAAGATTAATCCATAATTTGTGACCATTATTAAGAAAACAATTATTTCACTTGCGCTTGTTGAATATGAGGTGATTATTATAGCCAACTCGGCCCTACGCGCTTCGTTGGCTATCTGTTACCTCGTATGACACTCATTTTTTTCTTGGAAAGTTAGTACACACTTTCCATGCAGAACGGCTCTGGGTAGTCGAGAAATTATTACAATAAAGGGATTTGATATCCTTATAGATAACGTTCTCGTATCCATTCAGTAAGCTCAGTGATATTTCATTTGAGTTATCTCCCTTAGAAGTGACCGCAATTTAAAATGCTATAATAATGTACTGAAAAGCGTCATTCGACAGAACACTTACCTTCTTCAAAAGAAGCGTAAGATGCTCCAAAATAAAGCAACGGATAAAAAATGTAGCACCGAAGAAGAGAATCCATGTCCGCAAAGTAGCAACAATTAACTGCCAACATCACATAAATTCTTAATTTTAAATAAGGGCAGTAGAAGACTGACAATTAATTATAATCACACCTGTCGACAATTGATTTTCCCCTGTACTACATTTATTTGGCGCTTCAACACTTTTGCTAAAGCTAACTGAGGTACAACAAGTTAGACAGTTTTCTATTTTTGTGGCCCCTCTGTCTGTGTTAAAAAAGCAAAACCACTTATTATTAACGGAAATCGTTGTTTACAGATTTTCCACCATTAGTTGGAACATTTGCATAATTGCTCCATTTGACTACCAGAATCCTACAGGTTTTGCTTGTCTTATGAGATTAGAGCTATAAAAGAATAATTGTTATCTTTTACCCCGTTGGGGATACTATAATTTAAATAAGAAAAGAAAAACAAACCCAATTCTTGCAGTTGTAGTCAAATGACGTTTAGCTGCATGGTTTGCTGCGCGTGTTACCATCAGTCTTGCGCAACAAATTTTTATGTTGCAAAAAGTAGACGTCGCTTTTACTTTTTGCAACATGAAAATTTGCTGCGCAAGAAGGTGGTAATACGTCCAACAAATCATCTCAACTTGCAACGCAACATTTTTGCGCGACAAGTTGCACGAAAAATGTTGCCTGTATTACTGGGCCTGAATGGAAAATGCGAGACTAGAGAATTACTTTCTTATTAATAATTCATCGCTGAGTATTGCAATTTTCTTGTATAATCAGCCATCTCTGAAAAATTGAGCCCGGTATACGGAACAATATTGGTATGAAAAAATGTATATAACAAACGCATGGGCTCTAATCGCTTTTGCGAGTTGGCAGTGTTTCAGAGGGAAAAAAACTCCGTTCTGAATGGCTAAGAGGAATTGTAACAGTGCAGAAAACAGGCTTAACAAGCTCAACCAAAGTATGCTCTACAAATATCAGTAACTGTAGGCATCAGTTTTGTTGTTTTTACAAAATGAAGTAGGGAAGATTAATCCATAATTTGTGGTCATTATTAAGAAAACAATTATTTCACTTGCGCTTGTTGAATATGAGGTGATTATAGCCAACTCGGCGCTGCGCGCTTCGTTGGCTATCTGTTACCTCGTATCCAACTGGCGCTCGTGGAAAAATTATTAATAAGACAACATGAAACTTTTAAATTGGTACCTGATGTTCTAACTGTAATTATAGCCAGTACTTCTTACATATTAAGAACACAATAATGTCTTTCTATTGAAGGCTTCGCGTAATTAAAATTATATAGGTGTTATTGGCATGCCAAGAAAAATTTTATGCATCTCAATAATTAAAATTTATAATTCATGCATAATTATGCACTCAGCAAAGTGTGACGTAGCCATTCCTGGGGAGGAGCAATTATCAAGTATCCCCTATGGGGAATTTGTTGCATTGCGAGAAAGTGCGGTAAATATTCATTCGCTTTTCAAGCTCGACTGATCCGGCTGTCAAACTTTTCCAAGGTATTTTTAATCATGTAGCATATAGCATGAGCGGCTATTTTCCCATTGTTCTTATTCTTCGTCATTTGTTTGTCCAGCGATTACATCGTGACCTGCAGTCAGGTTTTGACCACAGAGCTCAGCTCGTTTTTAATAATCTTGCCAATTCAGCCGTCGTTCATTTGCACGGTTTTGGAGGCCGCACCGTTTCACAACTGAAAGAAGAAGATCTTTTTGTTATTTCCCGTCATGTTCCTACCCTTGTTATCTTAGAAATGGGCACTAATGATATTTTCTCAGCTCGTCCTGAAGGTAATATATCGACGATCACCGATTTGGTTGTTTTTATCCACGATCATTTTCAAGTGTCAGTTATCCGGGTCTTCGAGGTTATCCCTCGTCGGCTTCCAGTTCCAAGTTCTGACTTTCCCAATACGAAATTCAACGGGGAAGCTGGTTTGTGAAATGGTTATGTCTTAGTCGTGCTAAGCGAATTCTCCTGGGCTTTTACATGGCAGCATCCCCAAATTTCTTCTCCTACTTCCCCCTTTTTTCGCTCCGATACCGTTCATTTGAACCCTTCTGGGCAGTATGCTTTATACCGTAGTTATAGAGGTGCCATTCGTCGTGGCCTTTGCATGCTTTTATTTGACTACTCTTCACTTCATTTCGCTCATTTTGTGATATTCCTTTCAGTCATTTTGCATGGCCTTTTTACTTCTTTTATTTTAAATTATAGTAATCCTATAATTAGGTGGTTTGCTCTCCAGTTTCTTTGATGATGTTTCGACAGTACAATTTGTTTGATTGATATTGTATTTGCATTACTGCTATAATTGTTATCACTATTTATTACACCATTGGCTGTTGCCTATTGTGCCAGTCTTGGTAGCATTTTTCTCCTCCTATTGGATTTGTTACATGTACGTGCAGTCATGAGCACTTGTGTGTTGTTGCAGTGCCAACGGCAAGTTGTTTTCAATATGTCTGCCGTGTATCACATTTTTGCAGCTTAAGGGGTATTGCAACTTGTTGCGGCGACAATGTGTGTACTGTCTGCCATGCTTACCCTGCTGCGTTCCTGTTTTTCTGTGTTATGTGTTTGTATTTACATTATTCCAATAATTGTTATCACTATTTATTACACCATTGGCTGTTGCCTATTGTGCCAGTCTTGGTGGCATTTTTCTCCTCTTATTGGAGTTGTTACGTGCAGTCATGAGCACTTGTGTGTTGTTGCAGTGCCAACGGCAAGTTTTTTTCAATATGTCTGCCGTTTATCATATTTTTGCAGCTTAAGGCTATTGCAACTTGTTGCGGCGACAATGTGTGTACTGTCTGCAATGCTTACCCTGCTGCGTTCCTGTTTTTCTGTGTTGTGTGTTTGTATTTACATTATTCCAATACTTGTTATCACTATTTATTACACCATTGACTGTTGCCTATAATGCCAGTCTTGGACTTTCTCCTCTTATTGTCCAAGTTTTTATGTGCAGTTATGAACATGCACTTGTGTGTTGTCCCAGCACCAACCGCAGGATGTTTTTCAATATGTCTGCCATTTATCATATCTTTAGCAGCGTAGGGGTATTGCAACTTGTTGGGGCGACAATGTGTGTCCTGTCTGCCATGCTTACCCAGCTGCGCTCCTGTTTTTCTGTGTTACATCTACATGTATGTGTTGGTATTTGCCTGAGTATTTGCCTGTCTGGTCTTGTGTGTACAGCTGTACATGTATGTTGGAAATTGTATTCACAACCCGATTTTGGCTTTGGATATTAACATTTTTTTCCAGTGTCTTTCAGTTCTTGTTTGTTCTTGCTTACGATGCCACCCAAGCGTCGGCGTGCTCCGCCTCAGCTATCACCTCTCAACACTAGACCATGTCCGCCGTGCATTGTATTTGTTCTGGATTCCATGTCTTTATCACCACAAGTCCTTCAGACCTTCAGCACTATTATTGCATTCAGGTGGCAACACATGGATCCTGTGTGATATTTCCCTTCAGTTTTGCTCCTTTTTTGCTCGTATTTTCTTTCAATGTGCATGGTTTATTTACCAGTAAATGTTTCCTTCGTGATGCTCTTTGACCGTTCAATTTTATATAACTGATATTTATTTCATTCCTACAGTTGTATGTGTTTTTGCTTTATTACTGTAATTGTATTATTGTCCTGTGTTATATATTTCCATTGATTTTCCCTCGTTTGTCAACAGTATTTTCTTTAATGATGCCTTTTGACATACATGTATCAATTTTATATCATTGATATTTGTTTTGTTCATATGTGTTTCTGCATGAATACTGTAACAATTCATATTATCCTATGTTATATTAATGTTTCCCTTCATTTCTGCTCATTTGTCAACAGTATTTTCTTTGATGATATTCTTTGACAGTACAATTTTATATCATTGATCTTCATTTAGTTTCTAATGTGTTTCTGCATTAAAATCATTGTCATTATTGATTTACACCATCGGCTGTTGCATTGCCAGTCATGGTGGTTTTCTCTCCTCTTGCTGGAGTTATTTATAATGTGCAGTCTTGAGCACTTGTGTGTTGTTGCAGTGCCAACCGCAGGTTGTTTTCAATATGTCTGCCACTTAACATATATATTTTTCAGCATAGGGGTATTGCAACTTGTTGCAGCGACAATGTGTGTACTGTCTGCCTTGCTTACCTCGGTGCGCTCATGTTTTTGTGTGTTACATGTATGTATGTGTTGGTATTTGCCTGTCTGGTCTTGTGTCTACAGTGACAATGTTCTAAATTGTATTCACAACCAGATTTTGGCTTTGGATACTAACATTTTTGCCAGTGTCTTTCAGTTCTTGTTTCTTATTGGTTCTGATGACATCCAAGCGTTTATTTATACCAAGATGTTATCACCTGAATCTACGTGGAATAACCATGGTTTTCGCCAATGCATCCAAATGGTTTACATGTACTTCTGTCAAGCTGACTTTTTCATTGCATTTACTTGCTTGTGATTACACACATCTTTCGGGTTTTGGCGGCTTGGCTGCCCTTAACAAATGATTGGCTGTGTCCACGCATGGGGATTCCTTCATGGTTCATTACACCTATTATTAATTCTTCTGACTATATGAGCAGGGGCCCTGTAGTCATAATATAGTACTGTGTTTATTTACCGGGTCACTTGTAACTAGGGTCTTGTTTGGCCTTTATACTAATCTGCTCTTGTCAATATCACACGATACTTTAGCCACCCATCAGGTCTTGTAAACCAAGCAATAGGTTTTTTTATTAATTTTTTATTTCTGCTTGAAGTGGGTCATAATGAGTAATTGACCAACTTTCAGCTTCCACAGTTTGCATTCCTGAAATACATGTTCATCATATTTAAGGAATTTGGCAATTCTATTACAATGTAAATTATTCTTTTTATTATTGTATTTTGAATTGAGAACAAGTGACGTTCTTCTTTTGCAATAAGTGTTTCCTCTCCAGTGAAAATTTCCAAAGATTATAGACAGTCACATTCTTACATGTACAACCCATTCAGCCAAGCTGGCTGTCATTTTCTGTTATGCTAGGTTTCAATGCCAGACAACTTTGGGCTTGTATCGCATGTTTGAAACACTAACAAAATCGATGGTTACCCATCTCAGACTAGAATCATTCTGTAAGTTAACAATTTTTGGCACCTCATTTTCTAGTTCTAAGTCATCGTCTACGTATCTGAACTCTACATCGTGTACTGTACATTAGAATGCCGACTACATGAACCACCACTATTTGGGGAATTATACTTGCTGTCCATGGTAGTCAAGTATCATAGTTACTTTAGTGGGTTACCACTAGTGTTTTTATCACTCTATTCTATAGCAGCAATACACATTACTTCAGTTACGTGTAGATTGCTATATGAGC
>OX421453.1:33908102-33960602 GCA_949126865.1 Montipora capitata | reverse complement strand
CTACTTTTTAGGAGCCTCAGAGGGGCCGTTTTAAGATGCTTACCTTCCCTACACAATGAGAGCATTTAACCAATCGCAATCTCTCATCTTTGAAAAGATTTGCTATTTATTTATTTGTTCGCCAGTTCCTTGCGGTTTATGTTCACCAAGCCGATGAATATATAGTTTTTAATGAATCAGCCTTCAGTTGGAATTACACGTTGCTGACTTTTTGGCTGCAACATTCCACGCTGTTCACAACTTCTTATATCATGTGCGGATATCCGCCTGATGGCACAGTGTGCCCGATGTTATTTCTTATACCGGCTTTGGTTGTTTTTTATTGTGAGATAATTACAAAAGCCATACGGGTGTACAATCCTTTCGACCACCGAGTAGGTTAGGTGTGTCCAATGCACTCGCGGAACTCGGCTCTATGATACGTTTTTGCGCTAGCACACACGCTCTCGCTGTTGTCATTTTTTATTCAGGTCATTTTACAATACGTCCCTCTGAGGAATTCCTGCTCCGATTCATTTTTCCGACAGCCCAGCTTATCAGTTTAACCAGATGCGGGCCATCTGTTGATTCTTAATTGACTTCTAATCAGTGTGGGTAACACTTGCACTCACGCCTCCTTTTTAATTAGCTTAGTTTCTTTCCGGTAGCTTTTTTTTACCATCAGCTATGCCTCCCAAAAAACGCACTTTGGATACAAATTCTCGTCGCTCAAAGCGGTTACGTCCTTCTGAGATCCCTGAGGTGGCTCCTACAACGCCCTCCGTAGCTTCATCTGCAACTCCTGAAGCCAATAACGACTCTGGACTTATGCAAGTAAATGTCGAGGCTCTGGCAACTACCATTTCTGTGGCCGTCACTGAAGCCGTGAATGCTGCCCTAGCGAATCGACATTACAGCACCAATGACGAGTTAACCCCAGTTCCTTCCACGTCAATTGTGCACCCAAATCATCAGGCGGTGGACGACGACGTAACGGCGCTCACGGGAGTCTCTGGTACGCTTTCATCTTGCACCTTGTCAGGGACCGAAGATGGGCCCCGCCAATTATTTACCAGCATCGCCATCTCCCTGGGATCACGCGTGAGTGGTAAGATCAAAGCCAAGATTTGGCAAAACGAATATGTAGACTTTGGGCGCTGTTAGGCGTTGGGCCCCCGACTGAAAAGTTCGCACTATCACTCTCGCCGGGGAATACTATTTCCTCACAGAACCGTCTCCATCTAGGGCCCGTGCAGTCCTCTAAAAAGGTGCAGACCATTACCCAGTGGGTAACTGCCTTCAATACTTTCGTAGCAATTTATGTAGAAAGGGTGCCCCAGGATGCTGCGTAGTCCGCGATATTGCCTTTAAGTCGGGTGATTGGCTTTTCTACGACAAGCAATTTCGTTTTTTGAGGCAGTCCGCCCCTGAACAACACCCTTGGGATCAAATTCACTGGGAACTATGGCTCAGGGCGATGGTGAATTCCCGCGGGAAAATACCCGCTAACCCAACCCATGACAATCGACCCCGTTCTCGTTCACACACCTTTCCCAAGGGTACTTGTTGGACATTTCATGCCGGAAAAACCTGTAGTGGCTGCAATTACGAGCATATCTGCTGCAAATGCGGGGCAAAACACCCCGCTAGTCACTGTTCCGCGTCCGGGAACCACACGCGCCACGGACCCCCTAAATCAGGAAGACCCGGCGTCCTCAATTCTGCTCAGCTCACCGGTCACACCCGTAAAGGTGGATCGGCTTGAATTTTTGCTCCAGGATTATGTGTCTAATTTGGCTAGATATTTGGTCCATGGCTTTCGTTATGGTTTTCGCATACAATTTATTGCAACCGCGCCCCGTTCGAGTCTCCTAATCTGAAAAGCGCCCTATAAAACCCGGATTTGGTCATGTCTAAATTGCAAAAGGAAATTGATTCTGGCAGGATTGTTGGACCTTTTACCAACGCTCCTTTTCCTCTTTTCGCTCCTCGCCCATTGGCATAGTTCCCAAAAAGACACCAAACGAGGTTCGCTTAATTCAACACTTATCCTACCCCTCGGGTTTTTCGGTTAATGATAACATTCCCGACGACTGTTCTACTGTTCATTACGCCACCATAATTCAGGCAGTGAAAATTGTTCAGCATTGGGGGTTGGCTGCTTCATGGCCAAAACCGACATAAAATCGGCCTTTCGTATCATCCCTATACATCCTCAAGACTATTCCTTGCTTGGGATAAAATGGGCGGATATTTATTATTTTGAACGCTGTCTCCCGATGGGTTGCTCATCTTCGTGGCTCTCGTTGCAGAAATTAAGGGCATCAGCCGGCTTACACATTCTAGATGATTTTTTATTCGTGGCCCCTTCTGCAGAGAAACGCGAAGCCGATTTGGCGAATTTTCTCCGCCTGTGTGATTATCTCGGAGTGACGATTGCTCTTGAAAAGACAGTGGAGCCGAGGACCACACTTGAATTCGCGGGTATTACTCTTGACTCTGTTTCTTTAACGTCGAACAGTTACCCTTCGGGAGCTTCAGTCCCTTATCGGTCTTTTAAACTTTGCGTGTTCTGTCGTCGTGCCAGACCTCGCTTTCCTACATCGCCTTATTGACCTTACCAAAGGCATCAAAAATGCACATCATCATATCCGTTTAAATAAAGACGCTAGGCATGACATCGAGCTGTGGCTTGATCTTTAAACAATTTTAATGGTAGGGCCTTTTTCTCATCCGATCGCTGGGAAACATCAGTCACGCTGCAACTATTCACCGATGCAGCGGGCTCAAAAGGTTATGGCGCGGTTTTTGGTTCTCGTTGGTTTTATGGCGCATGGCCTGGATCGTGGAGTTCACTTAATATCTCTTGTCTCGAACTCTTCCCCATTACCCTTTCCGTGCATTTGTGGGGGGATCTTATGGCAAATCAGCGTGTTGTCTTTTTTACCGACAACGCCAACTTAGTTGATATTACTAAGAAGCAATCTTCCAAGCATAAACTTATCATGGCACTCTTGCGCCCTTTGATAATTCTTTGTTGCCTAAGGCACAATATTTTCTTTAAAGCACGTCATGTGCCTGGTCTTCAAAACAGTCTGCCTATTTTATCTCACGTTTTCAGATGAGGCCTTTAACTCATAGTCTCGGATGAAACCGGCCGGTTAGCGACAGACCTGACTTCCGTCTTTAATCACCTCCGGTGTCATAAAACGTCAGTCATCAGGGGTCACTTCGCATGACGTGGCCAAACGCCACTCCTATTAATAAAGATAGGAATTTATAAGACCCTCAGAGTTTTGCTTTAACGAGTACATCTTTCAAAGATCTCCCTTTTCTATACGAAATAAGGGGAGGATTTAAAAATATTTCTCAGCAAGGGCTGTTTTTTTATGAGATCCCAGTTGTCGTTTAAAATCTATTTGAGATTAGGCACTGCACGATGGGCAATATTCTGTACTAAATGGCAAAATCTTTTTGCGCGCTTTTTTTTTTCAAAGCCGCTTTTACACTTTGGAAGTTTTAGCTGCAACGGCGCTGCGAAACAAGTTCACCAGGCTTTGCACCGTGCATCATGGTCCGTTTTCGAGAAACGTTTTGAACTTCCGTTGCGAGTAAAGTTTCACGAAAAGTAGAACCGCTTTCTACGTACGTACTTCTGCAACTGTCGCAACGATCGCAGTGGTGATAAAAACAAGATTTTCACCGTGTAAAACCACTTCGTGAAACCTGTCTCGCAACGGAAGTTCAAAAAGTTTCATGAAACCGACCATGTTAAAAAGTACAACGCCTGCTGAAACTTGCTTCGCAGCGCCGTTGCTAAACGTTTCAACCTGACTGACTTCAGATGAGGGCATTTGACGTATTCTTTGTTTAAATTGTGCATTGTTTTCTTCAAATTTGGTTTTCAGTGAAGTGTTAGTTATGAGTAACCCCGGGGCCTGGCCTTTGATGAAGCCTTTCCTGACCCCCAGAGGGTGCCTGACAGAAGGTAAAGTGCGTGAACTTGGAAGTTTCTGTCGGTTTAAAGTGCGTGCGCACACCATAAGACCATTACATGAAATTAACCCAACTTTTAAGAGAAGTTTAATTCTGGTGGAATTGAATGCTCCCCAAAACATATCAAGTTTTAGGAACAAGACTGAAATATCAATGCAATCAGCATTTTGAATCATATGAGGTAACAAACATAAATTCAGACGGTACTCTATCTGTCGCGCGTTTATGTCTTAAAAATATACCATGGGCTTTAGCTGTCCTAGAACGGGGCAGCATGTGTTTAGCGACTTCCAAAATACTCCAAACCACTCTCCTCGTGTTTAGTTGCTATCAATCATACGCCTGCTATCAACTATAGTCATTGGTATGGTCAATGCTGTTGTCTTCCTAGACCTAAAGAGAGCGCTAGCCCTAGCCCTAGCTTTAGCCCTAACCCTAACCCTAAATTATATTACTGCGCTATACGCGATGAGGCCTATCTTTGGGTTGTGTCGTCCTTAAATTGTGGTGCCCCTCAAGG
Source organism: Montipora capitata (assembly GCA_949126865.1). NCBI lineage: Eukaryota > Metazoa > Cnidaria > Anthozoa > Scleractinia > Acroporidae > Montipora > Montipora capitata. The sequence goes on along the minus strand of OX421453.1, from coordinate 33,956,107 downwards.
GACCTTTTTAGGACTCTTGTTGTTCTTGCTGTATACTAATTACCTCATTTTGAAAATCCTACCTTCCCTTCTCACAACAACATAAAATAGATGGTTTTCAATCACGTGATAAGACGGCCGTGTTGGTGCACAAATTGCCAAAGGACTTTTTCTCCTTTTTTGCTTTGTATGAACATGACTGCTGTGATATTTTTCACGTGATGTCATCGCTGCCATGTTGAAGCACACAACAATAGGGAAAAAAGTCTTTTGGGAATAGGCCATTTTCGAGTTGATGTCTACCTCCTCTTCAAAGCGAGTTCAAGTGCCCAAGTTTTTGTGATGGTATTTATTTCTACTTTACATATGAAACCTAATTATCATAAAAAAAAACTTCGCACTTAGACTCGCTTTAAAGACGAGGCAGGCATGAAATCGGAAATGGCCTATTTGACTTTATTATAATGCAAAACATGAGCCATAAGTTACTATCGTTTTGTGCACCAACAAGACCATCTTATCACGTGATTGAAAACCATCTATAGAGTCGAAAGGAGAGAAATCGTAGATAGGAATACTGCAATTATGACTATTTTTCAACAAACAATACCTTTAATTAAGGATTTAGAAAGGTTTATTAAGTATGATAATTCTTTTGACGTTCCACGTTGTTTTAAGCGCTTGATTCTTTGATCGCACTCATGTGATGAGACCGCTATGTTGGTGCCAAAACAATAAAAACATGCAGCTCAAGTTTTGCATAATAATAGAGTCAAATTCCCAAAAGGCTTTTCCGCTTAATTGCTCTTTACACCAACATGGCCGCTGTGACGTCAGATGCAATCAAAGAATAAAGACTTCGCTTTCTCTGAGGTAATCGTTAATAGGTCATTTCCGAGTTCAAGCCTGCCTCATCTTCAAAGCGAGTCTAAGTGCCAAGATTTTGTTATGAAAATTAGTTTTCATTCATATGTAAAGTAGAACTAATTACCATTTCAAAAACTTCGCACTTAGACTCGCTTTGGAAAGGAAGCAGACATGAACTCGGAAATGGCCTATTCACTTGCAGAGCATGCTATAAACGACATGAACTCTTCGACATGAGACTATCATACCACGGCAAACGTGAACAAAGAGAAAGTCTTGAATGATTAGAACCATTATTTATACTTGGCGAAAAAAATGAATACATCACTTTGCAATGCAAGAGCTGGGCTATTGAAATAAAAAAAAAGAGACTCCCGCCTGGTAAGTTGGTTATGGCAAGCTGACGAGGCTTAACAAGGCCGAAACAGCTGTCCATGACTGCTAATAGCCCTTTTTACGGTTAGTTTTTCTCATTTGCATTACAATATAATATAGCATGTATGTGAAGCAATTTCGGGCTATTTTGTAGTTTTAACCCGCAATTGCCTCGCATCCACGTTAGATTACATTGTAATGCAAAAACGTAAAACTAATCGTGAAAAGGGCTATTGACCAGGTGAAATGGTTGTGCACATGCTTGATGTGTTGGCCACACCGGGTTAGTGTTATGGTGTGTTCACCTTGCTTTTAATATTGATTTCAAGGTCCTAACATACAACAAACTATTTCATTCACTGTACTCTGGTTGCCGTGTCGAACTAAAAAATGCCGTCAAGTCGTCGCTATACAGTCAAGGCTGTAGCAATACTTCAAACCATAGTGCTGGGATTTCTTTGCATCGTAGCTCTGCAAGTGGAGCCGAGGGGGATCATTGGCATTGATTTTTTCGACCGCGAGGTATTTTTGGGGTCTGTTCTGAACATTTTAAAGAGAGGGTCCTTCACGTTGGTAGATCCAAGCGGACAATCCGTCGTCATACTAGTCCGACCGTATGGAACAAGGGACCGGAGAAGCCATACTCCGCACCATCGCATAAAAAGGTGAGTATGAACACATGAAATTTTGTTTTTTTTTCTTTTCACTGGTTTATAAAAGTTGCATACATAAGAGACGAAAACTGTGATCTCAAAACAGTTGATCTCGAGGATGTTGTATAAAAGGCTAGAGTGTACAAATGTGTTGCTCTGCCGAACTCTTCCATTCTTTCAACGCATCGGTCAACTTGCATACAGCATCTGCACTCTTCAGGTTTTACAAGAAACTCTAGCGAGCAGTTGGAACAATTGCACCCGAGGTAAAAGTGGGAAAATGATCCAATTGATATGACAAGGCAAGCAAATTTTCGTGGATAGTTCAATGCATGTACATGCCTGGAAGTGAAATTTGTAACGTCGATTGTGTAAATCTTTCTACTAAAGTTAACGGCCCACAAAAACGTTTCCTGTCTACAAGCGACACAAATATAACAAAGATCATTAAAAACCAGTATTCGACGTCTTCTTCCCCAGAGAATCTACTCCACAGAATCTCGTCTTCCGCTTCATCTTGGGCCATGCACTTGCCCCTGATATTCAGCCGCTTCTGGCTCCGTGGTAATCGGCTAGACATTTTCGTCGTAAGGCAAGAAGTCTTCGCTCACTGAAACAAAACTGTCCTCTTTCACTGGAATATTAATAATCGGACATTTCGACTTAAGAGACGCTAGACAATTCTTACAAAATGCAATAAAAACAGAGAGATTGAACTCCAATGTTGAGCCTCTGACGTCATGATTAAGACATCCTCTTTTCAATTGCGGGCTTAGTAATTGCGGCCCAATCTTAGGACTTTAATTAATTAAAACTCTTTTGCTACACAGGAATTTCCAAATATGGCCGCGCGAAATCCGCCATCACAAAAAAATGTTTTTTTTTTCTCAAAAAGTATTTTCAGTTAAAAGGAAAGAAATACATCATTTTAAAGCTATGAAAATAAGCTTTCCAAAAACATATAACTTCAAAACATAGAACTACAATATTTTATAAAAACGAAAGTTGAAAGAAAAAAATTTAACAAAAATAACATTAAAATTTTCTAAAATCAGTTTTCCACACAAATTTGGCCATTTCAAGGTCAATTACGAATTTTTTTAATGACCGACAAAAATGTTCTTCATTTTATCAGCTTTCTTGGACCAAAATTTGACCGAAAACTGACGAGGCACGAATATTTTTCGATTTTTTGGAGTAATCGGATTAGCGACAATGCGTAATGTGATAATGCGATAGAAGTGTCAAATTTCCGACTCGTTGCTAGCGGCAACGGAAGCGATCGCATTACGAATAATTGACATCTGTTGGCCAAAAATCACCCAAATCACCGATTTTTCGACGGAAAATTCATCCCAGAGGATAAAACTATTCACTGGACATGTAATAAAGGTAAATATGTGCGAGCGAAAGCGAAAACAAGCGAATATTTTGAGGGAAAACACAATTCTGTGAGATTAAAAGACCATGTGCTCCAGACACGCAATTGTATCGCTAAATAAATTAATCTTACCTTTTCAGCGATTTTAGCGCTTGAAATCCCATCCAATGAATCACAAATCCTTTTCTTTATCTATTCCGAAGCCTGTAGTGTAATTTTTTGGCTGAAAAACTTTAGAACAACCGCTTCGCGAGAGCTCCGCGATCGATTGAAAATTTGGTCATCGCATCGGCTCAAATTGCCTGAATTAAAATGGCGGTGATGTAGGCGTAATGAAAGCTAGAAAGCCGAGATTTTCAGGGAAACTGGGGCTATATCTCCCCAAAAAACACGCCAAATTTCAGCGCAATCAAAGAAAATTGCGGCATTCAACGAATCCTACCAAAACCCGATGTCGAAAAAGAGTTTTTTTTTATTTTTGTTTTTTTTTTTTTAAGGGGTTTGTTATCAATGTTCTTTGTCAATTATACATAGTAATCTTAACCCAACGGCATATTTTGTAGCAGAATAAGGCCAAAAGAAACGGGGCACTTTAACCGGGAATGCAAATGCTGTCGTCGGATTAGTTATTGCTACAAAAAGAGTTCTTGCGGCATACAGTTCTTTAGATTTTGAAATAATCCGAGAAACTTTGCTCTGCGTTCACTTGTGTTTCGTTGAAGCATCGGTTTCCTTCTCTTCTTCGGTTGCTTTCTCGGCCCTAACTAAGCAAGACAAGCCTGGAGCCTGTATTCACTGCTCCGGTTGTGTGGTCTGGAAATAAACACTATCCTCACTGAAAATAGAGATCAAACTGCTCTGCAGACGATAATGGAGTTTTTATACGCACCGATTTGCCAACCAAAGCGTATTTTAATATATTTTGCATATCATATCACCACAGAGCCAATTACTATACGAGAAAATTTGTGACCTAGATATCGTCGCGATAGGCTGCGGCTGTCAGCTGATGATCAGTGCGGAATATTCCATGACAGCCAGAATTGACCTCTTTAAGGCCCGTTTAAACGGTTTCAACATTTGACCAACATTCGTTCAATTAAAGTTGAACGGATGTTGGGCAAATGTCGGACGCAAAAACAAAGTTGTGCGGAGGCCGTTCAAACGGTTACAACATTGCACCAACAAAAGAACCAACACTTTCGCGAAATTTGATTGCGAGGAACTAAGAACTAGAAACCAATCTCTCTCGTCCAGATAAACTACGCCATATTGACTTTTGCAGCCTGATGTGAGAATGCGTGTGTTCTGCTATTGTTGAACAGAGTGTTCAAAACGGTTTCAACACAATTCAACATTTTCGAGAACGAAGGAGAAGTTGAATCGATGTTGAGTGAAAGTTGAAACCGATTTAAACTTGATTCAACACGCTTCAACAAGCTTTCAACATTTTTTACCCTTTCAACAATGTTGCACGACCTGTTCAAACGCACCCAACATTTGGTTCAACAAAGTGTTGAATGCATGTTGAAGCAAATGTTGAAACCGTTTAAACGGGCCTTTAGCTTGCCGAATTTGAATTTTATATTGTCATTTGTTTCCGCGGGTGAACTTTACGTCAGCTTTTTCGTCTTAGAAGTGGGATGCGCGGTGGCCTCATGGTTAGTGCGCTCGACTCCGGGTCCAGGACGGGGACATTGTGTTGTGTTCTTGGGCAAGACACTTTACTCTCACGGTGCCTCTCTCCACCCAGGTGTATAAATGGGTACCGGCGAATATAATGCCGGGGGTAACCCTGCGATGGACTAGCATCCCATCCAGGGGAGAGTTGAAATACTCCTAGTCGCTTCATGCTACAGTAACCGGAGATAAGCGCAGGCTTGATGGGCCTTCTAGCCTCGTAGCAGACGTTACCTTTTTTTATCGTCTTAGAAAGACTGACAAAAATGGAAAGAGTGTAAAGGAATTTTTTTTTGAAACGCCAATTATTTATTATCGATAGCAGCCTTTTGTTCCACTTTTTCTTTAACTATTATTTTTTACAAACAAATTACGTACATTACAATCTTGGACGACCTGTTCAAACGCACCCAACATTTGGTTCAACAAAGTGTTGAATGCATGTTGAAGAAAATGTTGAAACCGTTTAAACGGGCCTTTAGCTGGTACGTTTTGTTTTCCGATTGAAGACCACGTGATGTTCCCAAGGGAATTTTTCCTTTTGTTTTTTTCATAAGTTTGCATACATATGCACGTGCATAAGATGACCTTTGAAAGAAACTGTTCCCTAGAGTAACATCACGTGGTTTGAAATGGGAAAACAAACGTACAAGCTAAAGAGGTCTATTGCCGAATATGAATTTCTTGTCATTTGTTTCCGCGGTTGAACTTTATGTCAGATTTATCGTCTTAGAAGTGGGATGCGCGGTAGCCTCATGGTTAGTGCGCTCGACTCCAGATCGAGTAGTCCGGGTTCGGGTCCTGGCCAGGGACATTGTGTTGTGTTCTTGGGCAAGACACTTTACTCTCACGGTGCCTCTCTCCACCCAGGTGTATAAATGGGTACCGGCGAATCTAATGCCGGGGGTAACCCTGCGATGGACTAGCATCCCACCCAGGGGAGAGCTGAAATACTCCTAGTCGCTTCATGCTACAGTAACCGGAGATAAGCGCAGGCTTGATGGGCCTTCTACATTTTCTACTTTTTTTATCGTCTTGGAAAGACTGACAAAAATGGAAAGAGTGTAAAGGAAATTTTTTTTTGAAACGCCAGTTATTTATTATCGATAGCAGCCTTTTGTTCCACTTTTTTTTTAACTTTCATTTTTTACAAACAAATTACGTACATTACAAACTTTACTTATAAATCTACTAACACTATGACTAGTACAGCTTATACCAGTTGCGCAATCACTGAAAAGCTGGTATACTAGGATGTTTATATAATAGGGTTCTATAATACGAATCTATTTTTACTGTGGAACCCCGTTAATACGGTCATCAACCGGCCTAAAAAACTTGCCGTGGCCTTAAAACAGGGAGGAGTGTTGCTGACAGTACTTCGTAAATTAAATCGGCTGTTCGATTACCGTGTCACAGGCATTTTGGTTTTCTTAAATTAGCAAAGGTGGCCGTATTAACGGGGTGAAATTATAGAGGATTCTACTGAGTGTTTGGGATTTAGAATTGTGGACGTTGGCCGTATGTATGAGCGTGTGACCGCATTAACGAGGGTTTTCTTTAAGAGAATGTAAGGCCGTTTTGCCGGGCCAAAAAAGAAGTGGCCGCAATAACGAGGTGACCGTATTACTGAGATGGCCTTAAGGCGGGGTTCCACTGTATATACGAACTACGCAGATACTGACTATGCTTCTGCCAGCCAACAAACCTCACTAAATATACACTACTACTAACATAAGTAAACTCATTTATTCAACAAAAAAGCTTTAACTACAGCTTTAAGTCCTCTTTTTCCTTCATTGTATAATGTCAGAAGCCCATGACTATAGAAGCTTACGACTTCATTGTATTTGTGGAAGGGCGTTTTTACAGACGAATTTGTTTTTAGAATGATTTTCCCGCGAAACCAGACCGTTGCAGCCAATCCCAAGTCTTGCATGAAAAATTAGTACCCATGGAATTGAACATTGTAACTCGGGCAAGCCAGACTATTTAAGAACTCGTCTCAAAGTGGCTTGATCTTTTCTGTGGAAATGCCGTTACATAGACGCTACATAGACCTAGTATTGGAGTTGTAGCTAGGCTCCTGGTAATGTGGAGGAAAGAGGGATTGTTGCCTAACTTTAAATTTAATGAGTTTCCAGTTTTGAAAAGATTAAAGAAATAAATTAATGAATAACTGCAGATTTTAGTAGAAGGGCAAGTACGATACAATACAGGCTATTTCCCGTAAAATGAAACATTTAAGAACAATTCGTGTTGCCTAGTCGTGTCAAATAGGAAATGTGCCACAACTACAAAAGTACTTTGTAATAGGCATGCAACTTTCACGATGGCGTCATTTCATTACAACTATCAGAATTCAGTTTGTTTTTCTTTTCTGATTTAAATTTTGTATTTCCCAGTGGGGTAAAAATAACAAAAGCTCTAGTGGACCCTTTTACCGATACGGCGGCCATTTTGATTTCTATTGTTTCGAATAGTCATTATGGGATGCCCAGGGGGCAAATACATATTAATTTGCCCCCTGTGCATCCCATAATGGCTATTCGAAACAATAGAAATCAAAATGGCCGCCGTATCGGTAAAAAGGTCTATTAGCATGAGACAAGCAAAACCTGAAGGATTCTGGTCCTTGTAGTCAAATGGCGTCAACATGCAAATATCCTGTTCCACATCATATGCGGGAGGAGTCTGCAAAGCGAGGACTGGTGACCAGCAACATGATTGTTTAGTTTCTTTAATTTTCTCGTTCCCAGGGTACACCCATTTTTCGCTCCAAAACAGCGATTCCTTCGGTTAGCACTGAATAAAAACTACTTCTAACCACTTCAGAAAGAAGCGCAGTTGAAGTGAGTCGAGACCACTGCTGATCTCGAAAATGATTGGATCGAGCATCTATTGTTTCATGCGAATCACAACAAAATATCAAAAGTGAGAGGAAAGCAATGTGGCAATGTTGTAAAAACCAATTTCAAAGATTTTGCCTCATATCGAAGGAGTTTCCGCCTTTACCCTATAACGCAAAAGTGGCTACAAGATGGTACCGCGGGAGTGAAGACAATGGGTTGTTCGATCCAGTCTCTTTTAGAGATCAGTTGACCTGACTGCTTATATGAGCCCACAATTCTCCGACAAGCCGGCGGTTACAGAAATAGTACTGTCTGATTTAACATGAAAACAGCTTCAGATCAAATGACAATGGGGAGAACTTCATCTCAAAATATAAATTCAGGTTACTTTAATCGCTTCGTGACTATTTCAACCTTTTTTAATATGACAAAGGTGTCAGTAGTAGTTCTTCAAAAATGACACTGGTTGGAACGGCACTTAATTTAGGAGAGAAAATGACAATTTATCCTCAAGTGCTGTTCTTCGTAAAACCTCATATTTGGTCATTTTACGTTGTTGTTTTGCTGACAACGGCAAAGAAATGGACAAAAATGAAAAGATGCACGTGCAGAGCGTTCAAAGCTATTGCTTTTGGTCACTAAATATGCACATTTGTGACGTTCTCGTTGCCGTCGCCGTTGTCGTTGCTTAAACCCCTAATAACAAATAATCACGTACTTCTGTACATGCTCTTTAAATCACAGAAGAAAAAACACCTCCATTTCATCTACTTCAAATGTTGAATTTCCGGCAAGAAGAGTTAACCTGTTCTGAACCCCTGTTGGGACAATGTAGTTCTTGCCAAATTTTGAGGATAAAATGGCATTAATCCTATCAATTAGGATATCATTTTGTCCAAACGTAGGGCCAACAAATCTATGATTACGTATCGCTTTGGAAGAATTTTTTACATTGCTTTTGAAGGGCGGCAGTCCTTCGGCGTTTCGCAGCGAGAAAATAAACGCCTTTTCTGTGGCACCGAATTTCCATTTACCATTTTTTGGCGATTCTGAAAGAAGGAAAAATCATTCATTGTACTTTAAAATAGATCAAAGAGAAATGGCGTATCTAAACACAAAATAATAAGGTAATAATTTATTCACTTTTTAGTCAACTATGAACACTTTCGCTCCTTACGGTTATAATTATGTAAATTCTCTTCAAAATTTCAAACACTCTCCGGTGAACAAGTATTGAGAATAAAGATTATTATCAGTTGAGGGACATTGTTTTAAGATAACACCAAATTCTCATGACTAGCCAACAAAAAATCTATGGTATTAGTAAGGAGAATGAACTTTTAGATCACATGAGTGAAATGACTTGAGGCCCTGAAATAAAACGGAAGCTAAACATGATACATCATGTCAGCAAGTGTGTCATTGCGTCTAAATCAAACTGCATGCAAATGTATTGAAGAGTGTTTGTATAAGCATCATTTGAAAAGTCAAAGGGATTAGTAAAACATTTTCGTTCTCCCAGAAAAATTAGGTTGGGGTGTGCGGCTCGCCTCCTGAAACCCGTACTCGATTTTAGACAAAAATCTGAGATTCTCCCTACTCTATTTCGTACCTGACCAAAAATTTGATACCTATTTCAGACCTTATTTTCAAACCTATTTCAGCTGTAACACGGTTGGGTTAAAGAGAATCTCCACTCTTACTACAGAATAAGTTTAAACCGAAGAAAATTATGTTTACAAACAAATGTGTTCGAAATTTGTTTTGAAAACAGTGTTTATATCAAGAAAAGTGAAGTGCCCTGGGCCCTGGGAACCAGGTTGCACATCATTCACAGCATAAAGACCTCACTCAATGTCCATTTACTAGTTGCCTTGGCTTGATAGCTCCATTGCATTACTCCGAACGGGAATTATAAATCAAGCTCAAGGCTGAGTTTTTCAGGCTTCCCAGATCAAAGATTATGTACCTATTGAGTGGGAGGGCCGCACAAAAAAATATTTGCCCCTCGTGGTCATCGCGAACGGACCAAGTGCAGAGGTGCGTACGCCATGACCTCGAGCCCTATATTTTTAATTACCTGCCTGGCCCGACCTAAACTCAGTTAATAAGTTTGAGGTTTGGAAAAAAGTTACAAATTTGCACAGAAAATTTTTCTGATATGTTGTTGCTCTTCTGGCGGTAAATAACGACGAAATCCTCGGCTTTAAGATCTCGTGTATGCAATAAAACAAGAAATTTATCACAGCAACGTAAAACCGTGATTTAAAGATAAAGGAACTTTTAATACCCACCCCAAGGGATATCTGTGAATCCTCCAAACACGAAATCGTTTTTCTTGACAATTGTAACCGTGTTGCTTTTTCCATCGCATTTACTGTGAAATATGTGATCTTGAGTTCCGTGGGTCGAGCTTCTGTAACAGAGTTCCCACCGGGAGTCATCTCCAATGACAGGCGACAGAAACATTGCAAGATGGCGCAGATAAAATCCATCACTGGATAATATCACTGAATCCATCATAGCTGGCAAGTAATTTGAAAAGAAATTAAGTTAGATGAGTAAATATTTGCAGGGATCGTTAAATGAGATGATACAGCGCCCAGAACCATGTATTAAAAGGCGTGGCATTCCCCAATCTATTGACCAATACACAGCAAATTTTGGATTTTCGGAGATTTTAGGATTGAAACCTGTTCAGGAGTTTCATCAAGCGTGAGGATGTGTTTATGGTCCTGCCAGGATGTCGCAAATCTTTGATATTTCAACTTGTGCTGAAAGCTTGTTCGTATTTGCATGATCATGGATTCATTATCCAAAAGATGCTATCGTAGTCGTTATAGGTCCCTTGAATGCCTTGATTGATTCGCATATCCTAGATCTGAAAGAAAATCCGAAAACCGTGAACACTAAAAATATCGTGTTTCTAGTAAGAAACTAGTCACGCGTGAGAAAACTAAACCGCAGCTACCAACAGTAATTAGTTTGTGTTTTCATGTCGCTTTTGATTGGTTGTTGCAGGATGGGAACTGTCAAAATCAAACGTTCTATTCCCAAAGGACTTGAATTGGATACAACATTGACATCACTGCAGAAAACCGGTTTGGCAAGATAATCTTATTCCGAAATTGCATGGAAGTGAGATTCTTAACAGCCGTGATCATGCAGAGGTTCGTATTTTTCGCCTCTCCGTTTTAACCGCTCGCTCCTCGCGAAAGAAAAGTAAAACCTCTGGCACCCAGGGTAGCTTTTGAACAACCGAGCGAAGGTTTTTGCGAACCTCGTCCCCAGGACCTTCCCCTTCCTCTTTCTATAGTTTCAGGCGACAAGTTACGTTTGGTCTCGAATCTTAGTAGATCAGGTAATGCGTTTGTTCCGAAATTCATGTTAAAATATCATGGTTTGCCTTCCCTAGCTGCAATGTTTCGAGAATTTTTTTTATTTTTTCGTTCGATTTAGTGTCTGTTATCATCGTGTGGATATTAATAGTAATTTTTGGAAATATCTGGGTGTTCCCGGCCTGGAGATTCTCGGGAGTCGTTAGGTATTTTGTTTTCAGAGTTTTGCCTTTTGGTTCATGGTCGGCTTGCTATCTATTCACTAGAATCTTTAGGCCATTCTATGCACGTTGGAGATCACTCGGCATTTTTGCTATTTTGTATACTGACGATGTCATTTTTGCTCGTAGATCTCTTACCGATGTGAGATCTGCTTCTTCATTTGTCAGGTCTCACCTTCAGAATTCCGGTTGGAAGTACAACGAATTTTATTCCTGTTGGGAACTCCGTCAGATTGGCGAGAGAAAAAGATTGTGAAGTTGAAGTCTGTTTTGACCAGGCTAAATAATGATTTTCCTAACCTTCGAGTTCGAGAAGTCAGTAGCTAGTCAGTTTCTGGGTTTGTCATTTCCTTCACCGTTGCTCTGGGACCATTGCCCGCTTGTCACTAGACAAGTGTACTTTTTCGTTCAACTAAGGCGTTCGTGGAATGACGTGCTTTCTGCTCCCGGAGGCGTTTAACAATAATTGAAATCCTGGGTAGGGCAGGTAGATGCATTTAACGGCTACCCGATTAATACACCTGTCGTGTTATCTGTCGGATTATGGAGCTCATATTTCTTGCTGTGACGAGATCAAATTTGTTCTGCAATGTGGAATGATTGTGAACGTGTCATGAGTTCCTCGTATCGGGAGTATCTTTTCAGACTTTTCCGACCCGATTGATCCCGAGGGAAGAGAATGAGTAGGCCGATTATTTGAGTCGTATTGTTGATCCCAACGATGGGATGTTAAATCGTAAATTGTTAAGTATCAATTGAGTCGGGTCCTTTCGATGTGGACAGAATCTCTTGTCATTATAATTCACATTTGTCCAGGTTCAACTCGAAATTTTGGTGTCCAGGTACCGAGGCTGCTGATTGTTGTGGAGTATTTTTAAATACCATCTTGGAAACTTGTAAAGCAAATATCTGTTTACTGGTTTTGATTGGAGTCAACGCCGTTAACAACAGTTTTACATGTGAACAACTATTCTAACCATATGGTTCTGTCATGGAATATGGACTTTGGACTTTGGATATCGGAATTGAACTGGACATTGACCAAGGTATTGCAGCAAAAAAATGAATGAAAAAAAAAAAAAATCAATGAAATACTGAATGCGAGTTTTAAAGGAAATCGGCTAAAATTCCTTCAAGCAAAGTGTAGACTACCCGTAGCCTCTTGTTCCAAGCAATACAACATGGCGACGACCACAGGATCGACGGGTGCCAAAACATCACGTGACTAATGGGCACACAAGGCGTGCAAAACAAAACTGTCCGCATCAGTCGCGATTGTACCCTCAATCATTAGGATGGACTTTACTTGAGCAGTTTCTTCCGTCTCCTTCATATCCTTTTTTGCAAGTGCAATTGTGAGATCCTAAGGTATTTGTACAGTTGGCATTCACGTGACGGTTGTTTTCAGATGAACACTCGTCAATGTCTGGAACCAAATGAACATAACAAATGGACTTTCAAACAAAACACGACAACAAGGTCGTTGTGTGCGAAAACTTCACGCGACTAACGGGTCAGTTGCGATTGTACCCTCAATCATTAGACTGGACTTTACCCGAGCAGTTTCTTCCGTCTCCTCCATATCCTTCTTTACAAGTGCAATTGTAAGATCCTATGGTATTCGTACATGTGGCATTCACGTGACAGTTGTTTTCAGATGAACACTCGTCAATGTCTGCAACCAAATGAACATAACAAAGGAAACTCGAGTACAAAGCACGACAACAAGGTCGGTTTTTGCGAAAACATCACGTGACTAACGGGCACGCAAGGCGTGCAAAACAAAACTGTTACCATCAGTCGCGATAAAACCTTCGTTACACCTTTTTGACTTTACCTGAGCAGTTTCTTCCGTCTCCTCCATATCCTTTTTTGCAAGTGCAATTGTAAGATCCTATGGTATTCGTACATGTGGCATTCACGTGACACTCGTTTTCAGACGAACACTCGTTAATGTCTGTAACAAGTTAAACATCGGAAAAATCAATAGTTAGTTATTCAAGCTCTTTCAGCGAGAGTGGCGAAGACAACAAGGTCTGTGTGTGCGAAAACATCACTTGACTAACGTTCACCCAAGAAGTGCATCCGTCGTGATAATACCTTTATTAGACTGGACTTTACCTGGGCAACCTGTTCCGTCTCCTCCATATCCTTTTTTGCAAGTGCAATTGTAAGATCCTATGATATTGGTACAGGTGGCATTTACGAGACAGTTGTTTTCGGATGAACACTCGTCAATGTCTGGAACCAAATGAATATAACAAAGGGAACTCGAGGACTACACTTTTAAACAAAGCATGACAATAAGGTGGGTGTGTGCGAGAACATCACGTAATTTGACTGGCACGCAAGGTGTGCAAAACAAAACTGTAAGCATCAGTGGCGATAATACCTTCGTTACATCTTTTTGACTTTACCTGAGCAGTTTCTTCCGTCTCCTCCATATCCTTTTTTGCAAGTGCATTTGTAAGATCCTTTGGTATTCCTACATTTGGCATTCGCGTGACACTCGTTTTCAGACGAACACTCGTTAACGTCTGGAACAAGTTAAACATCGGTAAAAATCAATAGTTAGTTATTCAAGCTCTTTCAGCGAGAGTGCGTTTTTCGTTGTTCCTATCTCGATTTTGCAATAAAAACTATCTACTACCGATCTCGCTGTTAATTAGATTTCTGTCGGCGCTCATGATGGAGATGGAATTAGATTAGGGTTAGGGTTAGGGTTATCTATTCTTGGTTTGCATCCACGTGATGAGACGGCCATGTTCGTGTAGAAAACAATAGAAAATGGCCCCACAAGTTTTTCATTATAATAATAGAGTCAAATTCCCAAAAGACATTTTATTGCATTGTTCTGTACACCAGCATGGCCGCCGTGACGTCAGATGAAAACCATCAGTTATGGGATTTGTGAAAAGAGCGAATAAGAAAAACTTTGCACTTAGACTCGCTCTGAAGAGGAGGCAGACATGAACTCGGAAATGCCCTTATTACTAACATGGCCGCCATGGCGTCAGATGCAAATCATCAATTAACATGAAAATATTCGGGAACTTTTATTTGCGAATCCCATAATTATACACAGGCAACCCAACAATTGAGATTACTCTTTAACGTAATTGCTTTGAAAAATCCTATATCGATCGTATTTCTGAAAGAAGCTCTAAATTTTTCTGCAAGTTGATGTAGATTTCAACTAACATCCCTTTGTTTTGGACCACGTCGTCCCAAATGTGTATGTTTTGCACAAGATTAAGTGAACGATTCAAATACAATTACAGGCTAGATATCAGGCTATTAAACTTTAAAATGGCACGCCGTTCGATTCTTTGGCATCCGTTAAGTTACTCTTGGAGCCACGTGGCTGAAACCAATTAACAGATCATTTCGTAAGGATCAATTTTTTAGATGGGATCTTAACGTTTGGATGAATTTATACTGGGAGACGCATCATCCTAGAAATGGGTCATCCGTCTGCGACGAACCTGGGAAAAATGAGATACTTCGTCTGATAATTTGTATATATATATATAAACGACCGAATTTTTACTAGAGAAGAATAACTCGTTTAGGATGATTTCGTCTGCAATTCGTCTAGATATATACATCTGGTGTTTATTGTGTCCAGAATTGACTCTAATTAGACGCACGCTCAATTTTGACGTCCAACATGAAGTTTCCCTATAAGGCTAAGCATTTGTTACTAATTTTCAACAACAAGATAAGTGGAAAAGTTAACGTTAGCGTTATTTTTAGTTTTGGGTAAATGCAGCAGTTAATCTTTACTTTTTTATTGAGCAGCGTTTGGGAGATACTTAGTGACGTTAATTGTCTTATTCCGAGACACGAGTGATGTTGAAGTTGGTGAGAAGTGCAAAGGGACACTTCGTGACGCTTATTGAAATCATCGTGCATCTAATTAGGGTCAGTCCTGGAGATATGTGAACATCAGAGCTTGTGTTGTGCTTGAATTGCGTCTCGTTTTCCCAAAACGCAAGCGAACTCAGTCATAAGCCCAAGCACAAAGAAATGGATACATTTTGATTCTTGCGCTTGTACTTATGCTTGCGCCAGGCCCGTTTTCAAGGTGAATTAAACACTGTTGTGCTTGCGTCGTTAGTGAAAACCAGGTTTTAGAGAACCTTATTCCCAGGACCTTCTCTTTCCCAGTCCCGGGAACGAAATTGGGTATTTGTCAGGAAAAAAAAAATGGGTGGAGGGGTGGGTTAGGCGCGCTTTGTAAAAACATACATCATTATCAGTACCTTCGTGGCAGAGGTCACCATTGAATCCAGGAGTGCATAAACAGCGATATCTTTTCTGTGTAAAACCGGATTGACATGTTCCACCGTTTTTACACTGAGATTTACCACAGGCGTTCTGAACAAGAAAAAGAAAATATACATCACTGTCATTTGTATGGTGGAGTGTAAAAGCAACGGTAATTAATAGATCATAGGTGAGAACCAATCAAAATGCCCGCATTATTGAGCATATATATACTAAGTATATTAGCTTTAGTTGTTTTATAAAAGACAATTGCTTAAATTGTCAAGATAAGTGCGAGGACCACTACTTCCTTCTTCTCCCTTCTTCTCTCTTTTATCTATAACGGGCACTTCCAATACATTGATGTGGCATTTATTTGATAAATGCAAACATTGACCAAAATGCTAATACAAGTATCACACACAGTTAGGCCAAAAGCAAACTAAGGTTAATTAACAACTATTCACCGAAGAGGTACCCTGGTCCCAGAGGCTTTTCTTGAGCCGTGAGAGAGTCGCGAATCAGAAAGAAAGACTCGCGACTGGTCTTTGCTACGTCGCGGCTTTCTCAGCTCGAGGCTCAAAAACACCTCTGGGACCAGGGTACCGAATTGGAGGTGGATAGTGGTGGATATTTACCAAGCTGCGAAGCGGCAGGTAACTCTTTACCACCAGTTACAAACACAGCACAAAAAGAAGTAAATATCCAACACTAGTTAGCCAGCGACATAGCACATAGCTCATTTATTTCTGCAACGATTATAGTATTTTCAGACGCAAATCCCGCTGGAATAGCAAAGGATATTCGGAGTTTGAGGAGCCAATCACAGAGCGCCTTCAACGCTTTCATCGTTTAAGCATATAATAAAAACAGATATTCCATGCCAACACGGCTGTATTTGTATCACAGGAGTGAATGAAACTAAATGCCTCACCTCCGTTCCGCGATAAATGTAATTTTTGGCGTTGACCAAATCTTCATCGTGTTCAGCGTGAGTAGAATTGTTCAGATCACATCTGTGTTTTCCATCTGTGTTCGCTTCAGTGTCGAAGTTGACGCTGACGCAGTAATGCTATGGTAACAAATCCATTCGCATTCATGCATACTGTGTACTTCACAATTCTTTATTATATGATTCTCCAGACGTTTGTTAGCAAAGGAAAGAGAAGGCTGAAACGTGAGCGCACGACAAGAGCCTGCAGAAAAAGAATCGTTAATGAATCTTCTGCTTTCAATTGATGTCGCAACGTTTGGGGAGACGTTATACGATCGTGGTAGGCATTGTGGGATTGTTTTAATGTAAGCAAATGGAAAATGCACGTTCAACTATGATTGCACAAGTGATTAGAGAGACTCTCGCGTTCTGATTGGTCGAGGTTGGCATCATATGTCGTTATAATCACCCCGCAGAGGATGATTATAGTACCACCTCTAAATATGAAAATGGCTGCCTCCCGTTTAGTCTAGTTTACTGAAAACTTTAGCCTTGAATGTGAATCGAACTCCTGAATTCTGATAAACTGGTACGCTGTTCCATCGATTCAGCTATCAAACCAACTGAGAGCTTTTTCAGTTCGTAATAAACCCTGTACAGGATGTCCATATGAAGATACATAATATAGGAAAGACTGCCACCAGCTGCGCCGAGATCCATGTTAAAATTTAGATCATTGCAGTTATGAAAATTACTTAAAGCAGGGACTGATCATCGAGGGGAGCCTTTATCTCCAATTATTAATTTTTAACAAACACATTTATTATACATTCAACAGATTAACGCGTTTCTGATCGGTCAATGCCGCATGCATGAATATTATTAGATTGTAGAGTACGGATTGCTATGGAAACGTGGCGATGAAAAACGTTTGTCGAATTTTGAAAACTCGAAAAAACTTTTGAATTTGCTCCTGTATTTCGTGATTTATGGTTACTCACCTATAGCCTGCGTCACAGACGTGTAAAATCGCGAAAATACTCACGCACATCACGTCCCATTTACAAAAAAAAATTCTAATTTGCAAAGCTTCGAACCCGAGGTATAATATTATGGAATTTTTTTTTTATTCGAAAATTGAATTCTAATCTCCAAAGCAAACACTTGTGTTTACTTTTTTTAGACATATATATATTTTTTTAGAGTTAAAGATGGACCAGGTCCCTGCTGATCGGATGATAAAATAAAGAGCCAGTATGAACCATAATCTCGATGAAAATGTTACCATTTTTTACTCAGAATAGAATGGACCAGAAATTTAATTCTGTTAACCTCCCCAGGCATTCGTTACCAAAGTTTTTCTGCGCCATTTAGATTTTATTGCGGTGACGAACTGGAGTTGCTGGCAAGTAGTTTGACGTTTTGAAGCAACAAAGATAATAAATATATGTCTAAAATACCATTTTAGCAGGTGTTTGACGATTTTAATGTGAATCTCCGTAAAAGCGAAGGATTTCCAACTTCTATTCCAAGTTTCCTATTTCGGAATACGGTCAATCGAACGCACCCTTAATTTAACTCTCGGGCCAACTCTTTCAGTACTTTGAATCTAGTAATGACAAACCGCAGTTCAAAAATTAAAATTCTAGTTTAACTTAACATACATCTTCAGTCGCATTTCAGCTTAATTAACTCCCACAGGGACCTCGATACGAGTGCTGCCATTTAAAAAAAAAATGCAGATGGAACCTACTTACTTAGTGAGACTTTAAGTTAACGTGAAAGTTATTCTCTAACCAAAAGTCAAAATAGAACTCTGACAGATGAAACCGTATCGTTTTGAAAACGCCTCACTTTTGGCAGCGTTATCGTCCGGTTTTGGCAACAGTCTCGATTGGTGCCGTGTAAACAGAAGGCATAACCGCATCGAAAACGATAGCGTTTCCCAGAGCCTTGGGTCGATCCGAGGCTCTCACGTGACGAGAATGGGTTACCAAATGAAACAAGTTCGTGTAAACGCTGCCTTATAAATACGCACGGGCGGTTTCAGTGTAAAAATATCAAATGAAAGATTTGCATTTGTGTGTTCGCGTTGTGGTTCTCTATGACGACCGCTTTGTAGATCTTAAAGCTCCTTCTTGTAGAGACCATGCAGGGAGCGCTTAAAGAGGGAAACCACGACGGCTACGGCGACGAAAAAGTCACTTCAAGTTATAAGTTTGAGTTATTCCAATTAGTGTTTCACGTTGTTTCCATCTTGTTTATGTCGTACAATATGGGCGAAGTATGCAACAAGCGTATTATGTACAGATTTGAAGCAAAGAGAGAGAAGGAAAGATTAATTTGTTTGTCCACGTTATCGTCAAAACCTGAAAATTGGTCATTTTGCGTTGTTGTTTTGACGAGTACGGGAGAGAAATGTACAAAAATGCGTGCCGCACGTGCAGCACGATCATGTTTTCCTCTTTTAACCAATAATATTACTGCTTTTTGGCGTTGTCGTTACCGTAGCCGTCTTCGTTTCTTAAACTCCGTAAAAAAGGCCGACGACGACGGCTACGAGAACGCCGTAAAATAATATCTTTAATTAGGCTTTGCACGCCCCGTACGTGCGTTTTACGTTTTGGCACATTTCTGTAAACTTCTCGCTTCCACTCGACGATGACGTATGAGGAGGAAGCGAGAATCTGGTAATAAATTTTCAATTTTCTTTCTCAAATCATTAATTATTCATACGGTGATAAGCCAATCGTGGAGCAGCTGATCCAAAGATTACTCGTCATTGGTTCGCAACCCTTGCAGGCCATCAGAGTGCCCCATTTTGGTCAGGTGCATGTATCTTGATACCCACTGAAAATCTAGATTAAGATTACTCCAGTTAGTTCAAAAACTGATGAAAACACTGATCAAGACAGTCTTGAATTTTAATTAGCAACCTCAATTACCATGCAATCAATTATTCACTACCCTACTTCGAAAAACTATTTAACACAATATTTCTATGATCTCCCGGCCTCGCAAACCAAAGATCTTTCCATTGTAAAAATACACTACATACAATAATGACTAAGCTGAGCTCGTTCCTAATAAGTTCATCTCCCAGAATTTTCTTTCTTCTTCGGCGGTGACAAATTCTTTCTCCTCCTTTTGGCACTTGAAATGGACGCCCTCTTTGGTAGCATCATTCATCCCTGCATCTTTGCTTCGAAAAGTTACTTAACACAATATTTCTATGATCTCCCGGCCTCGCAAACCAAAGATCTTTCCATTGTAAAAATACACTGTATACAATAATGACCTAGCTGAGCTCGTTCCTAACAAGTTCATCTCCCAGAATTTTCTTTCTTCTTCGGCGGTGACAAATACTTTCTCCTCCTTTTGGCACTTGAAATGGACGCCCTCTTTGGTAGCATCATTCATCTCTGCATTAAAAAGTGAAACTATTTCCGAAATAAATAATGCAAAGCAAGCAAAAACAACGTGCTTAATTTCCCGTACCTTTTATCATCAGCATCAAGTGGATTCAAAGCCTCGTCGCCATTTCTGTCTTCCAAATAACGCTTCAGACCACACACTATCCCGTACACAGTTCTGGGTGGATACCTTTCCCCTGAATCTTTGAGGACTTCCATTACAAACTTTGTGAGCCCGTAGTTAAGAGATATGGCATCCAAATCCTCTATTTCACAACTAACAACTAACAAACACCTCTCTTCTCGGTGTTTGGAAACCCTGATGAAACACGAAGCACTCGTTTTTTTTACATATTACCTCAAAACATCTACATCGTTTGTACCCATTTTATTACTGGGTTGCCTATAGGCAAACCCAGTCGAGGTCTGCGTTTAGTTTGTTTGTTTTCTTTTTTTTCTTTTTTTTCTTTTTCTTTTTTTTTTTTTTTTTTTTCCGTGTCGGTAAAAGTCTTGCCTGTCACTCCCCTGGTAAGTGGTGTCTTTGTGCATAGAGCCTTATGTGCGTATTTTCTTAGGATCGAGAGGGTAGTGGAACTGCGTAGATTTCTCTGGTGGACACAGTAGAATCATTAACCTATTGTAGCCTGCAATGGCGTCGAAAGTCATGTAACGCGAATGGCGTTTTAGTGGATCCTTAAACAAAATATACTCTTATGGAGCTCAATAATGGAAAGTCAGTTGGATAAACTAGGTGAAAAACCAACACCAGGAATCTCAAATGCGACGAGTAATGGACTTCGACAACAATCTATCGCCCGTCGAGCCGAAATCAAAGGGAGCTGTTTTTCTAAAATAATATTTTACCAAGTGTGTGTTATGTAGAACACTGAAACCAAATGGAAAATTCTCTGGTAACTTATGGGTTCAACTAATTTGCATATGTGTAATATTTGTTTACACGTCTTAAAAGTTTCGTTAATCTTATCTAGTACGCACAGGGGAAGCTACCTCAGATCTTTGCCGCTTTTGGGGTTTGGTTTCGGACGCACTGGACTGACAAAATTTGTTTGGCCCTTCCAAAAATGTCGACGAAATTTGGCTCAAATTTTCAATTTTTCATGCGTGGAACCACTGAGAGTCTGAGACAGTAAAACATTTGTTAACCGCAAGTGTCAATCATACCGAAATAAACACCAAGTACTCCGACTAAAAATAGAGATTAAATGACATTTTCCTTCAAATCATCATAATCATGGTATGTAAATTGACAAATCTGTCAGATTTCACCTCTGACAAAAATTTGTCCTGCTCCCAGGCAGGACGACGGCGTTTCGAAAGTTTGGTAAGCCTTTATAAAATAATCACCGGTCGCACTTGTCTCAGGGAACTGGTGACTGATTTTTTCGCAAAATAAAAATTTGCCTAGTGCGTCCGGGCCCTTTCCATGATTGCCTTATAAAGAAAGAAATCTGTCAATCATTAGAAAACCGTTACGAGTATGCGACATATGCATGCGAGGATTTTTTTTGCCCGTGGTGATTTGGCTATGAATTATGAAATCATTTTTCGCTAATGTTTATGAGCTATTAGCTTTGCTTTGCGGCAGTACGTACAGAGTTAAAACAATCCATTTCTGTTCCTTCTGCACCAGTTGTCGCCTTCTGTGTATCATCTCGAGGACGTGACCAGCTATGTTTGCGGAATGAAGAACATTTGCTGTGTCAGCAACCACTTGACATGCGAAATGAAATAGTTGATGATGATTGGAGGATTTCTATCCTCAGCATAATGCCTTTTTGACAGGGAAGTTGACAGGCAGAATCACATGATTGAGAAGAACCATTTCATTGTCACTCCTGCGCGATCAAATTGTGGTGAAGTTAGTTGCCTTAGACCAGAGTTCGAAGGCATTACGTGTTTTGTGGCCATGTGGCTTTTTGTTGTATTGAGCTTCTTGCTGGGAACGCTCAAACCACTCACTTATGCACACGCCGTTCGCGGTAGACCCACACTAAAAGATGTCATTGAGCGAATGTTTTGGCCCGGGTCGGTCCGCGAACTGAGAGAAAGCTATATTGAGAACAAATGTGCACTAAATGAGCAAATATATGAGAATTATGATATGAACTACACTGATATGAACTGCTTTGAAACCAAATACCAAACAAGACAAGCACAGAACTGTGAAAGCCTCCAAGAGAAGAAAGTTGGTGAGCACAAAGTCAGTACTGACGCCTTCGAGTCGCAGAAAGATAGTCTGCTGAGCCGGATGCATTTAATTAAAATTCTGAAAAAGAAGGTGAATTTTCTATCCATTTGTATTATTATGGCTGTTTGTTTTCTGCAATTACTGAATTTCTGTGTATTTCGAGCTGTAATGCTATTTCATATTCAACTATTTGTATCGTTTGGAATCATCCTCACTAATGTTGTCAGCATTTTGTACCATGCTTGGTGCAGCGTTTTATGTTTGGATGAACCTATTTTGAATGCATTCAATAACTGTAACCTATTTGAGAAAGGCGCACAGCTATCTGTTGTTGTCGATGTTGATAATGAAGAATCAATAAATGACTTGCAACTTCGATCTCGTTACTGGGTTGCCTATGGCAAACCAGTCGAGGTCTGCGTTGATTTCGTCGTTTTTTTGTTTTTTTCCGTGTCGGTAAAAGTCTTGCCTGTCACTCCCCTGGTAAGTGATGTCTTTGTGCAGAGAGCCTTCTGAGCGTATTTTCTTAGGATCGAGAGGGTAGTGGAATTGCGTAGATTTCTCTGGTGGACACAGTAGAATCATTAACTTAGCCTGCAATGGCGTCGAAAGTCATGTAACGCGAATGGCGTTTTAGTGGATCCTTAAACAAAATATACCCTTATGGAGCTCAATAATGGAAAGTCAGTTGAATAAACTAGGCAGGAATCTCAAAAGCGACGAGTACTGGACTTCGACGACAATCTATCGCCCGTCGAGACGAAATCAAAGTGAGCTGTGTTTACCTGAAGTACTGTACATGGTAATTTGACACGATTGAGTTTCTTGTCTTCACGCACGCAATGAAATAGGAATAGGTTTTCGCCTCTAAGAGCAAATATGTCGTTTGTTTCAATAAATTTTTCGCTGAAAAAGGATTCTGTGGTATTTTCTGCCTTTGTGAATTATAATATCACGTTGTGTATTGAATTTTCGAGCTTAAGGTTGAAGTGTGATATGGGAGAAGTTTTTTAGTATTGCTCTGTAAGCAGGAAGGGTTCACAGGCCTGTTGGAAGCGTGCTTGAGTTTCAACAAAATGAGCCCCAAAATCAGTGAAAACTTGTGACGCAGATGAATAATAAAGTAGCTGCTATTTCCAAAATGATGGAATTACCTGGTGATAAATAACGTCGTACGCGTCTTGGAGAGTAAATTTTGACTTTGCAAAAACAAGAGTTGGGCGATTGGGATCTTTGTTTTGACTTCGCTCATTTCATTGTCAAACTTTATAACACTTGACAGAAAAAGAAACTTACAAAAACCCGGTATCTTGCCATCATTTAACACAGATGCTTCAATGTTTGGCGAGTAAACATGCCGCAGTAACTTAATCACGGCGCCCGCTGAATTCCGGCCATGTCACTTTTGCAATTTACTTGAACGTAGCAAAAATCTCCCAAAATGTTTGTCGCTGATCGTAACTTTTTATATTCTATATTCACGGTTCAAGATTAATGTTGTTTTCATGTCGTAAATATTTCATTCTCGATCGACCGTCCCGGAAACTTCCTTCTGCTCTTTCTACTGGCCCCCCTGAAACTGTGTATCAATAGTTATTTGCTTTTTCATCAATATTTGTTTTGCATAAAGCAAGCTAACAAAATCTGTACCTTGCTGAGTTCGCATTTGTTAGCGTTAATTGTATTTTCGGTCAGATGCTTCTGCTTTTTACGAGGGGTTTATTGTTTTGGTCTCCCATCCTAACACTAACCCCGCTCAACAGGGCTTGACTTCAGTGAAATGCTGTCAGATGCTCAGAGGGCACACTTGTGGTGCAAAGAAGTTGTGAGGGAACTTGAAAATTATCAACATGTCAGCCCAGAAGCCAATGTTTCTCGCTTCTCTTTTATTTGTTATTCTTCAGAGACTGGAATGCTCTATTTCAATACCACACAATACAGTGCCTTCTGATTTTCTGTAGCACGTACCACAGGCAACCCAGTGTATGCTTCATGGAAGCATCTCGTTTAGTATTTTTTTCCGTGTCGGTAAAAGTCTTGCCTGTCACTCCCCTGGTAAGTGGTGTCTTTGTGCATAGAGCCTTCTGCGCGTATTTTCGTAGGATCGAGAGGGTAGTGGAACTGCGTAAATTTCTCTGGTGGACACAGTAGAATCATTAACTTAGCCTGCAATGGCGTCGAAAGTCATGTAACGCGAATGGCGTTTTAGTGGATTCTTAAACAAAATATACCCTTATGGAGCTCAATAATGGAAAGTCAGTTGGATAAACTAGGCATGAATCTCAAAAGCGACGAGTACTGGACTTCGACAACAATCTATCGCCCGTCGAGACGAAATCAAAGTGAGCATTATTTACCTGAAGTACATGGTAATTTGACACAATTGAGTTTCTTGTCTTCACGCACGCAATGAAATAGGAAGAGATTTTCGCCTCTAAGAGCAAATATGTTGTAAGTTTTAATAAAACTTTCGCTGGAAAAGGATTCTGTGGTATTTTCTGCCTTTGTGAATTATAATATCATGTTGTGTATTGAATTTTCGAGCTTAAGGTTGAAATGTGATATGGGAGAAGTTTTTTAGTATTGCTCTGTAAGCAGGAAGGGTTCACAGGCCTGTTGAAAGTGTGCTTGAGTTTCAACAAAATGAGCCCCAAAATCAGTGAAAACTTGTGACGTAGATGAATAATAAAGTAGCTGCTATTTCCAGAATGATGGAATTACCTGTTGATAATAACGTCGTACGCGTCTTGGAGAGTAAATTTGACTTTGCATAAACAAGAGTTGGGCGATTGTGATCTTTGTTTTGACTTCGCTCATTTCATTGTCAAACTTTATAACACTTGCCAGAAAAAGAAACTTACAAAAACCCGGTATCTTGCCATCATTTGACACAGATGCTTCACTGTTTGGCGAGTAAACATGCCGCGGTAACTTAATCACAGCACCCGCTGAATTCCGGCCATGTCACTTTCGATTTTGCAATTTACTTGAACGTAGCAAAAATCTCCCAAAATGTTTGTCGCTGATCGTAACTTTTTATATTCTATATTCACGGTTCAAAATTAATGTTGTTTTCATGTCGTAAATATTTTATTCTCGATCGACCGTCCGGGAAACTTCCTTCTGCTCTTTCTGGAAACTGTGTATCAATAGTTATTTGCTTTTTCATCAATATTTGTTTTGCATAAAGCAAGCTAACAAGATCTGTACCTTGCTGAGTTCGCATTTGTTAGAGTTAATAGTATTTTCGGTCCGATGCTTCTGTTTTTTGAGGGGAATGTTGTCTTGGTCTCCCATCCAAACACTAACCCCGCCCGGCAGGGCTTAACTTCAGTGAACTTTAGTATTAGAAAGCCGTCAGATGCTCAGAGGGCACACTTGTGGTAAACAGAAGTTGTGAGGGAACTTGAAAATTATCAACATGTCAGCCCAGAAGCCAATGTTTCTCGCTTCTCCTTTATTTGTTGTTCTTCAGAGACTGGAATGCTGTATTTCAATACCACACAATTCAGTGCCTTCTGATTTTCTGTAGCACGTACCACAGGCAACCCAGTGTATGCTTCACAGAAGCATCTCGTTCTTGGAATGTTAGCACACACTTTCCATGCAGTACGGCTTGGTGTAGCCGCGAAATTATTACAATAAAGGGAATTGATATCCTTATAGAGAAAGTTTCCGTATCCATTGTTAAGCTCAGTGATATCTCATTTGAGTTATCTCCCTCTGAAGTGGCCGCCGTTTAAAATGCTATCATTTTGTACTGAAAAGCTTCATTTCACAGAACACTTACCCTCTTCAAAAGAAGTGTAAGATGCTCTAAAATAAAGCAACGGATAAAGGATGTAGCATCGAAGAAGAGCATCCATGTCCACAAAGTAGCAACAATTAACTGACAACATCACATAAATTCTTATTTTTAATAACGGCGGTGGAAGACTGACAATTAATTATAATCACATCTGTCGACAATTTAGTTAATGATTTTCCCCTGTACTACATTTATTTGGCGCTTCAACACTCTTGCTAAAGGTACAACAAGTTAAAAAGTTTTAGAAGAGACATTGACAAGCCCACTTGTCAAGGAAAACTTGCCGACTGTACATACTTGCAAGTTTTCCTTGACAAGTTTTCCTTGGTAGTGTAAATGAAAAATGTGACAAGTTTTCCTTGACAAGTAATGTACACTAGCAAATATCGTCCTTGACAAGTTTTTCCTTGACAAGTGTCCTTGTTCAAAAACTAGAATGCTAGTTTTTGAGCAAGGACACTTGTCAAGGAAAAACTAGTCATATTTTTCCATTTACACTGCCAAGGAAAACTTGCCGACAGTACACACTTGCAAGTTTTCCTTGGCAAGTTTTTCCTTGCCAAGTTTTCATTGGTAGTGTAAATGGAAAATATGACATGTTTTCCTTGACAAGTGCACTTGACAAGTAATTTACACTATCAAATATCGTCCTTGACAAGTTTTTCGTTTGCAAGTGTTCTTGTTCAAAAACTAGCATCATGCTAGTTTTTGCATCCTAGTTTTTGAACAAGGGCACTTTTCAAGGAAAAACTTGTCATATTTTTCCATTTACACTGCCAAGGAAAACTTGTCAAGGAAAACTTGCTAGTGTAATGACAGCTTCACAGTTTTGGGAGATGGATCATTTTCTATTTTCGTCACCCCTCTATGTGTGTTAAAAAAGGAAAACCATTTATAATCAACGGATATATATAGTTTACGTTATAGAAAGTGCTTTGTACGGGGTTTTATTCACGAGTTGTTTGTCTCAAAAACCCGAACGAGCGAGTGAGAATTTTTGACACAAACAACGAGTGAATAAAACCCCGTACAAAGCACTTTCTATGTCGTGAACTGTTTATTACACATAAGACGAGAATTTTCATTAAAATAGTTTTCTGAACGCAAATTAGGAACAAAAACGCACTAACAATAAAACCAAATGCAAATTTAATTTAATTCAATAACAAAGTACGATTTGCACGAGATGCACGAGATGCACGCGCTAGTGATTGGCATGGAAACGCCTTTACGCTATCGTTGATTGGTTATACTTCCACATGTGAAATAGCTGTACGCCATTCTGATTGGCTGTATAAGCCTTTTCCACATGTGAAAATAAAGCGTATAGGTTTGTACAAATGAGCTTTATAAAATAAAATTCTCATGTTATGTGTAATAAAGTTGTTTACAGCTTTTCCACCATTGGTTCGAACAATGGGACATTTGCATATTTACGCCATTTGACTACCAGAATCCTACAGGTTTTGCTTGTTTCATGCTAATTAGAGCTATTGTTATCTTTTACCCCATTGGGGATACTAAAATTTAAATAAGAAAAGAAAAACAAACCGAATTCTTGCAGTTGTAGTCTTGCGCAACAAATTTTTATGTTGCAAAAAGAAGACGTCGCTTTTACTTTTTGCAACATAAAAATTTGCTGCGCAAGAAGGTGGTAATACCCACAACAAATCATATCAACTTGCAACGAAATATTTTTGCGCGACAAGTTGCACAAAAAATGTTGCCCGTATTACTGGGCCTGAATGGAAAATGCGAAAATAGAGAATTAGTTTCTTATTAATAATTCATCGCTGAGTATTGCAATTTTCTTGTATAATCAGCCATCTCTAAAAAATTGAGCCCGGTACACGGAAAAATATTGGTATGGACGCATGGGTTCTAGCCGCTTTTGCAAACGAGTTGGCAGTATTTTAGAGGGAAAAAAACTCCATTCAGATTGGCTAAGAGGAATTGTAACAGTACAGAAAACAGGCTTAACAAGCCAAACCAAACTATGCTCTACAAATATCAGTAACTGTAGACAGTTTTGTTGTTTTTTACAAAATAAAGTAGGGAAGATTTATCCATAATTTGTGGCCATTACTAACAAAGCAAAATTCAGTGCTAAACAAAAAGCATCATCTCGAGGCTCTGGGGAATAAACTCATACAAATCCTTATATTTATTCCCCAGAGCCTCGAGATGATGCCTTTTGTTTAGTATTGAATTTTAATATATCGAAAGTGGGCTATTATTTCACTCGCGCTTGTTGGATATGAGGTGATTATAGACAACTCGGCGCTACGCGCCTCGTTGGCTATCTATCATCTCGTGTCCAACTCGCGTCCGTGGAAAAATTGTTAAAGAGACAACATGTTAACAAGAAAGGCAAAACTTTCAAATTGGTACCTGATGTTCTAACTGTAATTATAGCCAGTACTTCTTACGTATTAAGAACACGATAATTCATTGAAGGCTTCGCGTAATTGAAATTACGTGAGAGAAGAAAGAAAAAGGTGTTAGATACTAATTATTATATGGCTTGTGTTTCTGGCCGATATAACGCGCGCTGTGATTAGCCAAGATCAGCTAAGCGTTAAGGTATTACTCTCCGACATAACGAGAGCTGTGATTAGCCAAGCTAAGAGCAGCTAATATAAGCGCTGGGGTATTACTCTCCCGTAATGCCCACGGGCCGATTTGGTTATGGAAATTATTTTTTTCTTCTTTAAAACCGTTCCGTTAGCCATATAATGAACAACTTTATACTCTTGACTGTTCGGTCGTTGCAGCAAAATCTTGTTTTTCCAAGCGAAAGATCATTACAATTATTGGAAATTAAGCGGTTTTAGAGCACAAGCAAAGAGTTAAGGACAGTGCCTACTAATTCAAAGGTACTTCTGCCCGCTTTATGAATATGAGGGAAAAGCAGATCTTGAGATCAAGTGCTTTCGAAATCAACAAGGAAAATTGGGGGTAACCAGGCATTTTTCAAAGATAATTGATCAACAACACATTGTCACGTTTTATGTACATTCCTTTGTTACTGGCATAATTAGCACTTTTTCCGTACTTATAAATTCAACTTAACGCTTTGTACATTAATCAACTAAACAGACGTTTCTGTCGAAACATTCTTGTAATTTCAAAAGTTTTGTCGTTTTCTTTAAATTTCAACAATATTTGTAAAAAGCTTTTAAGTACAAAGCAATGGCGTCCTTTTCCAAATTGAAGCTTAATGATCTTGAAAAGTGCATCGTTACCCCCAATTTTCTTTTTGGATACCAAGAGCACTTACTAAGTTTTACTTTCTCCGCATATTTTTAAACCGCGCAAAAATTTCCCTGTATTAGTCAGCATCTCCCATAGGGAACCCAAGTGTCTAGAGTTGCGCACAACGTATGCGCAATAGCAATAGTAGGCACGATATGACCTGTCCGTAACCATGATGGCATCGATATCCTCACATGTGAATTCCATTCGACCACTACATGAAATTATGATCCAAAATTTTAAGCGAAGTTTGGTGGAATTGAATGCGCCCAAAAACATATCAAGTTTTAGGAGCAAGACTGAAATATCTATGCAATAAGCATTTTGAATTATATGAGGTAACGAACATAAATTCATGGCCTTAGCTGTCCTAGAACAAGGCAGCATGTGTTTAACGACTTCCAAAACACTCCAAAGCACTCTCCTCACGTTTAGTTGCTATCAACGATACGCCTTCTTAACTGAGCACAATATTTTTTGTAAGTACCAGTCGGGATTCCGTACCATGTATTCTACTGTCATGGCCCTCCTCGAGTCCACAGATAGTTCGGCCTACATCATTGACCATGGTATGGCCAATGCTGTTGTGTTCCTAGACCTAAAGCGTTTGATACGGTCCACCACGGGATTGTTCTCTCTAAATTATATAACTTCGGTATACACGATGAGGCCTATCTTTGGTTTGTGTCGTACTTAGATAACCGTACACAGCGGTGTTGTCATTAAATTGTAGAGTCCCTCAAGGGACCATTTTAGGACTCTTGTTGTTAAACCGAGAATGTATCCAGATAATACGTATCTAACCTATGCAGGAGATAGTGCAGACACCATTGAATCATATTTGAATGTAGATCTGGCAAATGTTAACAACTGGCTGATTGCTAGCAAACTGACCTTAAATACGACTAAAATTGAATTTCTGCTCATCGCATCAAGACAGAGGCTTTTCAGGATCTCCGACACCAGTAATCAATAGTTTTCCGATTAATCATGTTACTTCGACAAAATCACAGGGAGTTCTCATTGATGACAACCTGAATTGGAGTGCCCATGTTGATGAAATTACCAAGAAGATAGCGTCAGGGATCGTAGCAATAAAAGGTGCAAGGCACTTAGTCCCTGCGACATTGAATTACATTTATCAGGTTTTGATACCGCCACATTTTGATTATTGTAATATCGTCTGGGGTACTTGTGGACTAAACTACAAAACAAAACAAAAGTAAACAGAGTACAATAGAGCTGTCAGCCGGCGGTCTTGACCTACTCAACTTATAACGCTGGTGCTGACCTCTTATAATTACTTAATAATTAACCGCGCGGCCATGGGCCGAGCGCGGTTCTTGCTCTGCAATCGGTTTATTTATTTATTTTTTTTTTTGTCGTTTTGTCGGAGAGCTGAACCAGACTTCCACTCGGCCACATAGTCAGTGGGACTTCCAGTCACGCAACTTAGGATGTTTATTCGCCAAAAAGCTGTTAAAACGTTAATGTACTTAAAATTTTATGAATATAGTCCGCTTTTTATTTACAACAAAATATATATTTTTTTGTGTCTTATTGAAACATGTAATCGTGACTTTTAAGAAAGAAAGCTAAGACTATTACGTCATCGGAGATTTCACAACGGTTTCGACTGATGGTGCAATCGGAGATTTGACAACGGCTATAAGTTATGGCGCAATACCTTTGTGTGCAGCCGTTGTTGTCAGTTTGTTGTGCTACAGATTGATCAAGTGATTTGGGTTCTATAGTCATCAGTGAATCAACAAGGACTGCTTTGGAATGTGTACTACGTTGCGACTATAGTGGTAAGAAAACAGATAAATTTTCAAAGCGCGGTTTTAAGATCTGAAAGATCTTCTTGTTTAAGATGGAAGAATCTAGTTTTCCAGAGACAAATTCAAAAAGCACTGATGTATTGGAGTGCACCCCATTACCTTTGCTCAAAATTCACAAGTCGTAATACCAACTACGATTTGAGGGACTCGGCAAATAAAATTAATGTTCCCCTTACCACCGAATTATTGTAAGAACAGCTTTTCTTCTAACCTAAGGCAGGCTGATTCCCTTTGGCTATTCAGCAAACTAAAAAAATCTGTATTTTAGGCACGGCATTCATGGAGGACAGCTTTTTAGTAGCGTTTACTTTTTATTGCATAAAGGCCCTTTTCAACGGTTTCGACACTTGACCAACAATCGTTCAACAAAAAGTTGAATGGATGTTAGGCAAATGTTGAAGGCAAAAACAAAGATGTGCGGAGGCCGTTCAAACGGTTCCAACATTGCGCCAACAAAAGAACAAACACTTTCGCGAAATTTGATTCTTTTCTTCTTCTCATAAGAGAAGAAAACTTTTCTAAGAGTGCAGTTTTCGCCATCTCAGAACAGTTGATCTTGAGGATGTTGTATAAAAGAGTAAAGTGTACAAATGTGTTCCTCCGCCGAACTCTTCCATTCTTTCAACGCATCGGTCAACTTCCATACAGCATCTGCACTCTTCAAGTTTTACAAGAAACTCAGTTGGAAGAATTGCGTCTGAGGTAAAAGTGGGAAAATGATCTAATTGATATGACAAGGCAAGCAAATTTTCGTGGATAGTTCAATGCATGTACATGTCTAGACTGGAAGTGAGATTTTCACTGTAACGTAGATTGTGTAAATGAGTAAGCAATCTTTCCACTAGTTAACGGCCCAGAAAAACGTTTCCTGTCTACAAGCGACACAAATATAACAAAGAGAATTACAAACCAGTTTTGGACGTCTTCTTGTCCAGAGAATCTACTCCAAAGAATCTTGTCTTCCTCTTCTTCTTGGGCCATGCACTTGCCCCCGATATTCAGCCGCTTCTTGCTCCGTGACAATCGGCTCGACATTTTCGTAGGCAAGAAGTCTTCGCTCACTGAAACAAAACTGTCCTCTGAGGCCTCGGAAGACTGTTCTTGACTGCTTTCACTGGATTCACTGGAATAATAGGACATTTCGACCTCGGAGACGCTAGACAATTCTTTCAAAATGCAATTAAAAACAGAGGAATTGAACTCGAATGTTGAGCTTCTGACGTCATGATTAAGAAATCTTCTTTTCAATTGCGGGCTTAGTAATTGCGGTCAAATTTTAGGACACTTTGGAACCGAAAAGTTTTACGTTAAGGGGTTTGTTATCAATTTTCTTTGTCAATTATACATAGTAATCTTAACCCAACGGCATATTTTGTAGCAGAATGAAGCCGAAAGAAACGGGGCACTTTAAGCTGGTATGCAAATGCTGTCGTCGGATTAGTTATTGCTACAAAAAGAGTTCTTGCGGCATACAGTTCTTTAGATTTTGAAATAATCCACGAAACTTTGCTCTGCATTCACTTGTGTCTCGTTGAAGCATCGGTTTCCTTCAGACTGCAAACAAGCCCATCATAAAATCCTATGTATGTATGTTGCTTTCTCGGCCCTAACTAAGCAAGAGAAGCCTTGAGCCTGTATTCACTTCTCCGATTGTGTGGTCTCGAAATAAACACTATCCTCACCGAAAATAGAGATCAAACTGCTCTGCAGACGATAATGGAGTTTTTATACGCACTATTTGCCAACCAAAGCGTATTTTAATATATTTTGCATATCATATCACCACAGAGCCAATTACTATACGAGAAAATTTGTGACCTAGATATCGTCGCTATAGGCTGCGGCTGTCAGCTGATGATCATTGCGGAATATTCCATGACAGCCAAAATTGACCTCTTTAAGGCCCGTTTAAACGGTTTCAACATTTGACCAACATTCGTTCAATTAAAGTTGAACGATGTTGGCAAATGTCGGACGCAAAAACAAAGTTGTGCGGTGACCGTTCAAACGGTTACAACATTGCACCAACAAAAGAACCAACACTTTTGTGAAATTTGATTGCGAGGAACTAAGAACTAGAAACCAATCTCTCTCGTCCAGATAAACTACGCCATATTGACTTTTGCGGCCTGATGTGAGCATGCGTGTGTTCTGCTATTGTTGAACAGAGTGTTCAAAACGGTTTCAACACCATTCAACATTTTCGAGAACGAAGGAGAAGTCGAATCGATATTGAGTGAAAATAGAAACCGATTTAAACTTGATTCAACACGCTTCAACAAGCTTTCAACATTTTTTACCCTTTCAACAATGTTGCACGACCTGTTCAAACGCTCCCAACATTTGGTTCAACAAAGTGTTGAATGCATGTTGAAGCAAATGTTGAAACCGTTTAAACAAGCCTTTAGCTTGTAAGTTTTGTTTTTCCATTTCAGACCACGTGATGTTCCCAAGGGAATTTTTCCTTCTGTTTTTTTCATAAGTTTGCATACATATGCACGTGCATAAGACGGCCTTTGAAAGAAACTGTTCCCTAGAGTAACATCACGTGGTCTGAAATGGGAAAACAAAACGTACAAGCTAAAGAGGTCTATTGCCGAATTTGAATTTCATATTGTCATTTGTTTCCGCGGGTGAACTTTACGTCAGATTTATCGTCTTAGAAGTGGGATGCGCGGTGGCCTCATGGTTAGTGCGCTCGACTCCGGGTCCTGGCCGGGGACATTGTGTTGTGTTCTTGGGCAAGACATTTTACTCTCACGGTGCCTCTCTCCACCCAGGTGTATAAATGGGTACCGGCGAATTTAATGCCGGGGGTAACCCTGCGATGGACTAGCATCCCATCCAGGGGGGAGTTGAAATACTCCTAGTCGCTTCATGCTACAGTAACCGGAGATAAGCGCAGGCTTGATGGGCCTTCTAGCTTCGTAGCAGACTTTACCCTTTTTTTATCGCCTTAGAAAGACTGACAAAAATGGAAAGAGTGTAAAGGATATTTTTTTTGAAACGCCAGTTATTTATTATCGATAGCAGCCTTTTGTTCCACTTTTTTTTAAACTTCTATTTTTTACAAACAAATTACGTACATTACAAAGTTTACTTATAAATCTACTAGCACAATGACTAGTACAGCTTATACCAGTTGCGCAATCACTGAAAAGCTGGTATACTAAGATGCTTATATAATAGGGTTCTATAATACGAATCTCGGGCCAGCCAGACTATTTAAGAACTCGTCTAAAAGTGGCTTGATCTTTTCTGTGGAAATGCCGTTACATAGACGTTACATAGACGTTACATAGACCTAATATTGGAGTTGTAGCTAGGCTCCTGGTAATGTGGAGGAAAGAGCGATTGTTGCCTAACTTTAACTTTAATGAGTTTCCAGTTTAAAAAAAAAATTAAAGAAATAAATTAATGAATAACGGCAGATTTTACTACAAGGGCAAGTAAGATACAAGACAGGCTGTTTCCCGTAAAATGAAACATTTAAGAACAATTCGTGTTGCCTAGTCGTGTCAAATAGGAAATGTGTCACAACTACAAAAACACTTTGTAATAGGCATGCAACTTTCACGATGGCGTCATTTGATTACAACTATCAGAATTCAGTTTGTTTTTCTTTTCTGATTTAAATTTTGTATTTCCCAGTGGGGTAAAAATAACAAAAGCTCTAATTAGTATGAGACAAGCAAAACCTGAAGGATTCTGGTCCTTGTAGTCAAATGGCGTCATCATGCAAATATCCTATTCCACATCATATGCGGAAGGAGTCTGCAAAGCGAGGACTGGTGACCAGCAACATGATTGTTTAGTTTCTTTAATTTTCTCGTTCCCAGGGTACACCCATTTTTCGCTCCAAAACAGCGATTCCTTCGGTTAGCACTGAATAAAAACTACTTCTAACCACTTCAGAAAGAAGCGCAGTTGAAGTGAGTCGAGACCACTGCTGATCTCGAAATTTATTGGATCGAGCATCTATTGTTTCATGCGAATCACAACAAAATATCAAAAGTGAGAGGAAAGCAATGTGGCAATGTTGTAAAAACCAATTTCAAAGATTTTGCCTCATATCGAAGGAGTTTCCGCCTTTACCCTATAACGCAAAAGTGGCTACAAGATGGTACCGCGGGAGTGAAGACAATGGGTTGTTCGATCCAGTCTCTTCTAGAGATCAGTGGACCTGACTGCTTATAAGAGCCCACAATTCTCCGACAAGCCAGCGGTTACAGAAATAGTGCTGTCTGATTTAACATGAAAACAGCTTCAGATCACATG
The DNA here is from genome assembly GCA_949126865.1 of Montipora capitata. Taxonomy (NCBI): domain Eukaryota; kingdom Metazoa; phylum Cnidaria; class Anthozoa; order Scleractinia; family Acroporidae; genus Montipora; species Montipora capitata. The sequence goes on along the minus strand of OX421453.1, from coordinate 33,920,754 downwards.
ACAATGGGGAGAACCTCATCTCAAAATATAAATTCCGGTTACTTTAATCGCTTCGTGACTATTTCAACCTTTTTAATATGACAAAGGTGTCAGTGGTAGTTCTTCAAAAAGGACACTGGTCGGAACGGTACTTATCCTCAAGTGCTGACGTTCTTCATAAATCCTATATTTGGTCATTTTACGTTGTTGTTTTGCTGCCAAAAGCAAAGAAATGGACAAAAATGAAAAGATGCACGTGCAGAGCGTGCAAAGCCATTGCTTTTGCTCACTAAATATGCAAATTTGTGATGTTCTCGTTGCCGTCGCCGTTGTCGTTGCTTAAGCTCCCTTATAGCAAATAACCACGTACTTCTGTGCATGCGCTTTAATTCACAGAAGAAAAAACACCTCCACCTCATCTTCTACAAATATTGAAGCTCCGGCAAGAAGAGTTGACCTGTTCTGAACCCCTGTTGGGACAATGTAGTTCTCTCCAAAATTTGTGGATGAACTGCCCCGACCAGGTGGATGCCTATTAATTAGGATATCCTCATATCCAAAGGTAGGGCCCAAATATTTATGATTACGTATCGCTTTGGAAGAAATTTTTACATTGCTTTTGAAGGGCGGCAGTCCTTCGGCATTTCGTAGCGAGAAAATAAACGCCTTCTCTGTGGCACCGAAGTGATAACCTTTTTGTGGCGATTCTGAAAGAAGGAAAAATCATTCATTGTACTTAAAAATAGATCAAAAAGAAATGGCGTATTTAAACAGAAAATAATAATAGGATAAGTTATTCACTTTTTAGTCACGTAGCAACACTTTGACTCCTTACAGTGATAATTAATTACGTAAATTCCCCTCAAAATTTCAAACACTTTCCGGTGAACAAGTATTGAGAATGAAGATTATTATCAGTTGAGGGGCTTTGTTTTCTGATAACACCAAATTCTCATAACTCACAGGAGTAAAAGGACTTGAGGCCCTGAAATAAAACGGAAGCTAAGCATGATACATCATGTCTCCAAGTGTCCCGTTGCGTCGAAAAAAACTGCCAATGTATCAAAGACTTTTTGTATAAGCACCATTTTGCGCATTTGAAAAGTCAAAGGGATTAGTAAAACATTTTCGTAATGGTTTTCCCAGAAAAATTGGGTTGGGGTATGCGGCCAACCTTCTGAAACTATTACCCGATTTCAGACCAAAATCTGAGATTCTCCCTACCCCATTTCATACCTGACCAAATTTTAGACCTTATTTTCAGATCTTTTTCAGTTGTAACACGGTTGGCTTAATAATTAGAGAAGAGCTTTGTTGAAGGTCTTATCACCAGGAACCCATGACCCGGAGCCTACAACACCCATATACTGGGACTATATATGTCACGGCATTTTACAGACCGATCTATTTTTCGACTACCTTTTCCGTCAAAAAACAAAGGCAGTTCCAGTTCGGTGACCCTATTGCGTCAGGTTAGTTTCTTGTAATTGGTCATCGGGCTCCGGTGGGAGTCGCATTTGCGAGAAATTCAATCTAAAAATAAGTCGGTCTGTGAAAACGCCGTGACACGAACACAATAGAGTCGAAGGCTCCGGGTCATGGAATCCTGTTATCGCCTAATGATGAATTAATTTAAAGAAGAAGATTCTTCTAAAAAACACACCCAATTATGACTTAAGTGAACAAACCATACCCTATTTTAGACCAAAATGTTCAAAATCGATACCCTATTTCAGACCAATACGGATAAAAACCACGCCCTTTGGGGCCGCACATACCTATATAGTCCATATAAGGGAGTACCCCCCCCCCCCCACCCCCGAGATGGGGGGTTATTGTAGTAAAGAAGACTACGATTAAGGACACGTGATGACGTTTAGATGCCCTTGCATATTACTTGGTTTGATTGGGATTTTCACTTATTATCTCTGAAATACCGGTTGCAGTACTATTACAATAGTCTCTTCATATCCACCCCATCCGTGAATTTATTACGAACGCACACAATGACAAGCCCCCAATTGGCTTGATAGATCAAATTGTGGAGCGCTGCACCGGTATCGCAGAGGTGATGGATTCAAAACCGGTTCAAATTTGGTTTTTTTGAGCGTTCCTTTCATTCCTGTCGAAGTAACTTTCATAGCGGAGCACAATTGTAAGAAAATATGGTAACCCATCTGAGCGAGAAAATTTGGTTTTGGTCACCGTATGACCGTACGTACGTCCAACCCTCCATGTATGCCCAGTATCACGTGACCATATCGCCGGCTCAAGTTTAGACAGCAATAAAAGCAAGGTGACACACGCTAACACCAACTCGGTGTGGCCAACACATCACGCATGCGCACAACCATTTCACCCGGTCAATTAGCAGCCATGGACAGCTGTTTCGGCCTTTCGGGCCTCATCAGCATGGCGTAGCTAACATACCAGGCGGGTGTGTTTAGCACCCCTTTAAGTGGCAGCTTCACATGCCAAACATGTGGTAAGCTGGCCACAGCGGGTTGGTGTTAGCGTGTGTCACCTTGCTTTTATTGCTGTCAAGTTTAGAGCTCATCGAGGCGATCATGTTTACAGTTTACAGCAGGGAGCCCTGGTTTACAGCGTACATCTTTGATATTGGACATCAATGTTATAGTCAATTGACACCTATCAAAAAAAGGTGTCCACTGACCAGTATCACGTGACCATATCGAGGTCAGCTTTTTTATTGACCACTGACCAGGTACTGGGTTTCGATTGGATCGCAGGCTGAAGCCAGGCTAAAATAATTGTAAGAACAAATGACCTGGGATCTCCGTTTTTAGGCCGGGCTAAATCTATATGTTATATGAAGTCTCTTCGTATTAACTGCGTCCAACCTCGTTCCCAGGGCTTTTTCGCAACGCCCTTGTCCCTGGGAACGAGGTTGCACATCCTTCACGGTATTAAGAGCTCACAAAACGTCCATTTAACAGTTGCCTTGGCTTGATAGCTCCATTGCAATACTCTGGACGGGAATTATAAATCAAGTTCGAAGCCGCGTTTTAAAGATTATGTACTTCTTGAGTGGGAGGGCCGGACTGGAAACTTGGCCCGAAGTCATCGCGTACGGACTGAGCGCAAAGTTCTGTGCACCATGACCTCGGACCACATATTTTTAATATCCTGTCTGGCCCCAGCTTAACTCAGTTAATAAGCACCTTATCATATGGGATCTTTACAATATTTATGAGAGAAGATGAAGTTTGAAAAGAAGTTACAAATTTGCACCGAAAATTTATCTGATATGTTGTTGCTCTTCTTGCAGTAAATAACTTCGATGTTTAGAAGCGACGAAATCCTTTAAAATCGTGTGTATACAATAAAACAAGAAATTTACTGCAGTAACGTAAAACCGTGATTTAAAGATAGCTGAAAATTGAATACCCACCCCAAGGGATATCTGTGAATCCTCCAAACACGAAATCCTTTTCCTTGACAATTGTAACCGTGTTGTTTTTTCCATCGCAATTACTGTGAAACGTTGTATCATAAATTCCGTGGGTCGAACTTCTGTAACAGAGTTCCCACCGGGAATCATCTCCAATGACAGGCGACAGAAACATTGCAAGATGGCGCAGATAAAATCCATCACTGGATAATATCACTGAATTCATCATAGCTGGCAAGTAATTTGAAAAGAAATTAAGTTATGAGTAAATATTTGCAAGTATCGTTAAATGAGATGATACGTGTGGCATTCCCCAATCTTTAAAGAGCATGAGTGGAGAGAACACATTCGCCATATATGGTTCTCTTCCAATGATATATTTTTTCAATATAAATTTAACTCTTGGAGATGATGCGCGGTTACTTTAAGAAGACACCTAATTGATTATCATTGGCTGCGTGACCATGGGGACGAGAGCTAATCTCGTTCCCACATCTCCCACGGTCATTTCCAATGACATTGAGATCTGGGTACGAGATTAGACCAGACCAAAATAACTTTTCCGTCTTTCTCACTGCGCTCGTACGAAGGAAAATAATTTTCCTTCTCCAGTATGCTGACGCATAAAACACGCTACAACAAGGTAAAGGCAGGCAGAGTGCAAACACTTGCCCGGCGGTAGTTTTAATGGCATCTAAGATGTGAATTACAATGAAGTATTGAAGAAAAAAGGATAAATACAAGAAAAAATGCGCTAAAGAATAAAGGCAGGCAGAGTGCGAACACTTGCCTGAAGTACAACCAAACTTCGCAATATATGTGACAAAAAAATTATGTAAGCTTCTTTATATACTTAAAAAAAGCATACAAGAATGAAAAGAAGATAAATTTACAAAATTAGCGTAAAGAAAAGACTGTCCATGAAAACTGAAAAAACACTGTCAGAAAAACTAAGATAAAGATATAGATAACAGATACAGGTCGTACTAGACTAGCAAAATATGCCAAGCAATGTGGCAACAAAGAACTAGAGCCTAAAACGAGGGAAAAAATCTTGTTAACTGCAATCTACTTTCTGAAGGCTCTTTAACGTACATATTCTTAGCTTGTTCAGATCTCCAGCGACCGTGGAGCACAAGTAATCTGTCGGAGCCATCAGATCTAGGTAGATTTTTGGCTATAAAAGTCGCTCCACCAGCCCTGAGACTATGAGTGCTGAAGACTTTCGAATCTATGCCTATGGCTGACAGGGTTTCTTTAATTAGTTCCCTGGCCCTAGTATAACTAAGCTTATTAGAGCACAATAGGTACATATTGGTTCTCTTGAAAAAACCGTACTGCCCTAAAAATATAAACTGAAGAGTTGGGAACGATTCTAGCGGAAGCAAAATAGCGACAAAGAAGAGCGTGGGGACAGGTAATGCCCCCAAGCTTGGAAATAAAGACTTTGTTGCTTTCCCTGTATTGATCAGTTTTGCTAGACTTGACGAGAATTTCTAAATACTCAGTATGTATTGTGAAGTCTACGGCCTGTAAATCCAATAACTCGCTTATCCTAAAGAGGCCATGAAAACCTAACACAAATAATAAGGCTGAACGTAAATCCTTAAGATTGCTATCTACGCGTGCAAATACAAGGCAAATGCGATAAATCATATCAGGAGTAACGGGCTCCTTTTTGTTGATGGATCTACTAAATAAACGCTTGCTAGCCGCAATAATATTGCGAGAAAGAGTGGTATCAACTGGGTTACCTAGGGGACCGTGGGGAATGATATCGTGCACCCACTTCAAAGTAGAAAAAAGGCCAAGGAGAGAACAGCGTATGAATTTTTGGCATCCTGGAGATACGAGAGATATTCTGATATCAAAAGACTGTCGCATGGGAGAGTAAAAATAATACCCTTAGACCTCCAATACTTAAGAAAACCTTTATAATGAAGGACGTATTTTTTAATTAACAGAGGAGTTAGCTCTTGAAGATAACAATTGCTGTACCATAGACCGATTGCATAAATGGCCGCCAAAAACTTATTCTTTTGTTTATGTGCTAATTAGACTCACTAGCCTCGTTTGCATGGACAAAATACAATAGAAATGTTGTTCGAGAGCGAGGCTAGTGAGTCTAATTAGCACATAAACAAAAGAATACATTTTTTGGCGGCCATTTATGCAATCGGTCTATACGTTGTCTACGGGAACCACACATATCACCCCAGGTGGTAGCCTTCTGCAAATCCTGCAAAGGATAGCGAAAAAGAAAAACCAATAACGGTAAAGCTGTTGAGAAAAATAAAAAAAATAGGCATGCGAGAGAAAATACCCTCGGAATATGCACTTCCTAGCAAAAAGTAACGAAAAAGAAAAAGGAAAATATCCAAAATATGGACCACGCAGCCGAGACAAAAAAAAAAAAAGGAATATCTGGCCTCAAACGAGGACAAATCGCCACCCGGCATATAGAACCCTGCCAACCGGCGAAGGAGCACTTGACCTCTCCTTCAACTGGGTAAAGGACACTGCCACCCGGCAAAAAATAACTGGAACAATTATCCGGTAAAAGTCCAGGTGTCTCCTCATTATCGATGATATCTACGTGATTGCTCTGACTTGCTTTGCTGGCTCCCGGAGGAGGTGAGAGAAGTGCTTTTGGCTTGCGTTCCGAAGCCGGTCCCAAATTTGTATCAGCCCCCGTATCTTCTACTGTCGGTGCTCCAGTGCCCTTTTCTACCACATCGGAAACACGTGTCCGATTGAGAAGGCAATCGACGGCCTGGAAGAGAAAAAAATAAAAGAAGGGCACGGAAACGAACGGGGGAAAAAAAACGGAAAAACGAAAAATTAGAACAACACATAAGTGTACCTTTATAAAGTAAACGAGAAACTAAATAGACGAAAAAGAAAACAATTCCTCTAGAATAACCGCCGAGTAGCTTCGCACGTGATGACTACCTTGACGCTAAATACTCTTTAAATACCTATCTGGGGTCTCCAGAGACCCCACGCGCTAACACCAATGTGTTAGCGCAAAGACTGGAATGCCCACGCTAAACTTCCGAAGGAAAATATATTTTCCGTCTTTCTCACTGCGCTCGTACGAAGGAAAATGATTTTCCTTCTCCAGTATGCTGACGCATAAAACACACTACAACAAGGTAAAGGCAGGCAGAGTGCAAACACTTGCCTGTGAAATACAAAGAAAGGGCAAGGACAATACCTCGAAAAAGCATCCTGTCATCGTTAGTAGCGCGAAAACGAGAAGCGCCAAGCGACGAGTTTCTATCCCTGTCCTGCTTCCTTGACACATTCTGTTTCTTCTTCTTCAAGGCTCTTTCTTGTGCTTTACTAATTCGTTTCTCGTCTTCGGAGTCAGTGGCAAGCTCCTCTGTCTGGTACTCTTTAACGACGAGCCAACCTGCTTCGCTTTTGTCGGCGAGTTTGATAATCTTCTGCCGGCGTTTAAGGTTCTTACTTAGCTCAGCGACCTTCTCCTCTGCTTTCTCTGTTTGCTTGGCGGCTAAAAGATCACTTACTTCGTCAAGGGTTCCGCAAAGTTCGGAATTAAAGATAAAATTGATCCTTGTTTCCCGCGAACTTCAACTTCTCTGCTTCGGCTACTCTGCTTAACTTTTGAGTCTCAGTCGCCGTACGGGACACGATCGAGGCCGGACGAAAGACTTCCGACTTTCTCGTCTAGATAGTTCTTGAAACGTTCAAATACGTCTACGACAGTATCAGTATGAGATGTGTTGTCTCCGTCCTCGGTTGATGTGCTATGCTCTGGAGAGAACGGCATAACGAAAAGAAAATAATTCCTCTAGAATAACCGCCGAGTAGTTTCGCACGTGATGACTACCTTGACGCTAAATACTCTTATATACCTATCTGGGGTCTCCAGAGACCCCACGCGCTAACACCAATGTGTTAGCGCAAAGACTGGAATGCTCACGCTAAACTTCCGAAGGAAAATATATTTTACAGCATGCCGCGAAGCTTAAAACAGATTGGAAAAAATCATGGAGCATCGGGATGTGTTTTCTCTCCTCATCATCTCTTGGTCCTTGCTTGATGAGATTACCTTTTCTCGAGAAAAATTCCGGTCCGGTTTGCATGAGGGCCGATCAGTTCAATTCCAAGGTTAATCATTACCTAATGTGTGAATTCACAGTACCTTATTACATGAAATTTTTGCGACATGTTTATATCGCGATTTTGATGTGCACATATTTCGCGACAATTAAATTTCACGATTTTGCGAAAATTATATAATGCACTGGCGGTAATACTTCCCTTCCAGTTAATACACCCTTATTCCTGCCCTCTCCCATCCTTTCAAGACATAAATCTCCCCCCACCTCCTCCCTGTACGCTGCTGAAAAAGTTATGCTGTGACATTTCCGCCAGCCAAGTTGCATGTATTTGTTTTAATTTCAACCTAGGTCATTTTAATTTCAAACTAGGTTGAAATTGAAAGTAGGAAACATCTGCAAGGAACATTGTGAAGGGAGGGTGGGGTACGATAGAAGTACTGGAGAGGATCAGGGAGGGATAGGTGAGTAGAAGGGAGGAGAAGATGTCTTGTTGTTTGTAGACTCCCTAAAAAATCCAAGCCCCTGTTTTTTGACTACACCCCCACAAAAAGAAAAATCCATTTTTAAGACAGCTGATTAAAACTGAAACCACGGTAGTTACAAAAATTTAAACTGGTTTGAAAAAAAAAAAGAAATGGTTAAAAAAAAAAAATTCAAACCAAAAACAAAATTAAACCACAACATATCCACTTCTCTGCAACAACCTTAACTTCTGTAGTCTCACATGCACAGGAAAATGCTTCTTCTATCACTCGTCCTCTTTTTCTTTTACCACTTCCTACTTACAGGACTCAATTCCACAACAAACACTACTACCGTTTGAACTAAGGCGGTTAATACAGTTTTTTTTTTTTTCTAGAAGTTTCTAAATCAACTCTATTTTTGTACATTACAACATATCTATGTTTGGTATTGCTGACTAATGTTGACTGACCAGTATGACTCTAAAAAGGTTCTGGCATGTAGAATAAAATTAGAATACTCTGGAAAATTCTGCGAAGTTTCTAACTCCATGACACTAATGTAAAGTTTTGACAAATAACAGCGTTGAACAGCAATTTGGAGAAGAGAAATGAACTCCTTGGTTAATTGTAATCTGGGATTATAGCGTTAATCGGCTTTTAAACAACCGAGCCAAGGTTTTTGCGAACCTCGTCTCCAGGACCTTACCCTTCCTCTTTCTATAGTTTCAGGCGGCAAGTTACGTTTGGTCTCGGATCTTAGTCGATCAGCTAATCAGTTTGTTCCGAAATTCAAGTTAGAATATCATTGTTTGCCTCCCCTTGCTGCAATGTTTCGAGAATTTTTTTGTTATTTGTTTCGTTTGATTTAGAGTCTGGTTATCATGGTGTGGACATTAATAATAATTTTTGGAAATATCTGGGTGTTCCCTGGAGATTCTCGGGAGTCGTTAGGTATTTTGTTTTCAGAGTTTTGCCTTTTGGTTTATGATCGGCTTGCTATCTATTCACTAGAATGTTTAGGCCATTCGTTGCACGTTGGAGATCACTCGGTATTTTTGCTATTTTGTATATTGACGATGGCATTTTTGCTCGCAGATCTCTTACCGATTCGAGATCTACTTCTTCATTGGTCAGGTCTCACCTTCAGAATTCTGGTTGGAAGTACAACGAAAATAAGTCCTGTTGGGAACCCCGTGAGATTGCGCAAGAGAAAAAGATTGTGAAGTTGAAGTCTGTTTTGACCTGGCTAAAAATGATTTTCCTAACCTTCGAGTTTGAGACGTAGCTAGTAAGTTTCTGGGTTTGTCATTTCCCTCACTGTTGCTTTGGCCCAATTTCCCGCTTGTTCACAAGACATATGTACTTTTTCCTTCAACTAAGGCGTTCGTGGAATGACGCGCTTTCTAATCCCGGAGGCGTTTTACAAGAATTGAAATCCTGGGTAGGGCATGTACATGCATTTAACGGTAACCCGATTAAACACCTGTCGTGTAAAGCGATTTCGACCTTTGACGCTAGTCTGTCGGGTTATGGTGCTCACATTTCTTGCTGTAACGAGATCAAATTTTTTTCTGTAATCTGGAATGATTATGAACGTGTCATGAGTTCCTCGTATCGGGAGTATCTTTTCAGACTTTTCCTACCCAATGGATCCCGAGGGAAGAGAATGAGTAGGCCGATTATTTGAGTCGTATCGTTGATCCCCACGATGGGTTGTTAAATCCTAAATTGTAAAGTATAAAATAAGTGTGGACCTTTCAATGTGGAACGAATGGCTTGTCATTATAATTCACATTTGTCCAGGTTCAACTCGAAATTTTGATGTCCAGGTACCGAGGCTGCCGATTGATGTGGAGTATTTTTAAATACCATCGTGGAAACTTGTGAAGCAACTATCTGTTTACTGGTTTTGATTGGAGTCAACGCCGTTAACAACAGTTTTGAATGTGGAATTGAACTGGACATTTACCAAGCTACTGAAGCAAAAAAGATCACTGAAAAACTGTGAATTTAAAAAAAAAATCGACTAAAATTCCTTCGAACAAAGTGTAGACTACCCGTAGCCTCTTGTTCCTAGCGATACAACAGGCGACGACCACAAGGTCGAGGTGGGCGAAAACAAGTCGAAACACGTCGCGATTGTACCCTTAATCATTAGACCGGACTTTACCTGAGCAGTTTCTTCCGTCTCCTCCATATCCTTTTTTGCAAGTGCAATTGTAAGATCCTATGGTATTTGTACAGTTGGCATTCACGTGACACTCGTTTTCAGACGAACACTCGTTAATGTCTGGAACAAGTTAAACATTGGAAAAATCAATAGTTATTTTTTAAGCTCTTTCAGTGATAGTGTGTCTTTCATAGTTCCTGTCTCGATTTTGCAATAAAAACTATCTACTACCGATCTCGCTGTTATATTTCTTTCGGCACTCATGATGGAGATGGAATAAGATTAAATTATCTATTAACATGAAAAGCATGCTATGCTTCTTGTCGGTAATATTCGGGAACTTTTATTTGCGAATTAATAATTATACACAAGCAATCCTAACAATTGAGATCACTCATTAACTTAATTGCTTTGAAAAATCCTATATCAGTCGTATTTTTAAATTGTCTGCAAGTTGATGTAGATTAAATTCGCCTGGTAGAGACGTTTTCAACTAACATCCCTTTGTTTTGGACCAGGTCGTCCGAAATGTGTATATTTTGGACAAGATAAAGTGAACGATTCAAGTACAATTACAGGCTAGATATCGGGCTATTAAACTTTAAAATGGCACGCCGTTCGATTCTTTGGCATCAGTTAAGTTACTCTCGGAGCCACGTGGCTGAAACCAATTAAGAGAACATTTCGTGAGGCTCAATTTTTTAGATGGGATCTTAACGTTTGGGTGAATTTATACTAGAGACGATTAACTCGTTTAGGATGATTTCGTCTGCAATTCGTTTACATATATACATCTGGCCCCGGTTGTTCAAAGAGCGGATAACTCTTATCCAGCGGATAAATCGCTATCCAGTGGATAAAATTTATCCGCACACGCCATTTGGGTTGCTGAAAGCTTGTATAGTGTTATCCAGCCGCAATCCATCGGATAAAGTTATCCATATCAAGGTAGGTCGTATAACTTTTTATCCAGTGGATAAAATAATGATGCCGTGAACAAGTAAATAAACATGGCGGCCCATCGTCCTCAGTCCATTTTGAATTTCGGGAACACAAGGAAAGCCAGAGATTATCGCAGAGAACTTGTAGATCCGCTAAATCATTACAGTGAAGAAGAGTTGAGATCTCGGTATCGTTTTGGGAGGGAAGGCATAAATATTATTGTTGAATTGTTGTCAGACGAAATTGCTCCCTCGACTAGAAGAAATCACTCGTTGTCGGCCACGGAGCAAGTTTTGGTTACTTTACGCTTCCTAGCTTCTGGTAGTTTCCTGGAAGTCATTGGAGACACATTTTTATCGTACGATAAGTCAACGGTCAGTCGAGTCGTTCGCCGAGTGACACTGGCTCTTGCCTCGAAAGTGAACGATTTTGTTAAGTTCCCAACAACAGCAAATGAGCGAGACGAAATCAAGCATGGTCTTTTTCGCGTTGGAGGTTTCCCTAGTGCAATTGGCTGCATTGATGGCACCCATGTGCGAATAAAAGCCCCCTCACAGAATGAGCCAGATTTTGTCAACAGAAAAGGCTTTCATTCAGTAAATGTACAGGCCATCTGTAATCACGAAGGTAACTCAAAATCATACCGGTTCTGTTTGAATTGATTATGCAAATCGCTTGAGTTTTTTCTTCATCACCGACTTTGTGTAATTTATTAGAATGCATGCAATAATTATTGTTTCAATTTCTTTACAGAATTATTCACCAATGTTTTTTTTTATCACCGTCTTTGCGTAATTTATTAGAATGCATGCAATAATTATTATTGGTTCAATTTCTTTACAGGATTATTCACAAATGTGGTTGCACGGTGGCCGGGTAGTACTCACGATAGCCACATATTCAGGACATCAGCTGTATGTCGACAGCTGGAAGGGCAATGTGGTCTCGAGTCTGGAGTTCTCTTGGGTGACAGTGGATATGCCTGCACTCCATTCCTAATGACCCCCTATGCCCAACCCCGAACAAGATCAGAGGAGCAGTTCAATAGAGCCCATAAAACCACCCGCTGTATCATTGAACGCTCCTTTGGTCTTCTAAAACGGAGGTTTCATGTCCTCCACTCAGAGATCAGAATGGCCCCAGACAGGGTCTGCACCATCATTGTTGCATGCATTGTTTTGCACAACATGGCTATTCACTTCAGAGAACCCGAGTTGGATGATGGTTTGATAGGTGACGAGGAGTATGACTTGCATGAACAATATAGAGGCCCTGAGAATGGAAATGCTGTCAGAAGGCACATCACAGACACTTTCTTTTGAAGAGACTTTTTATCTGTCGGGCTATATTTCTGTAAAATTCACAGGCTGTAGTCAATCTTTTTAAAGGGGAAGTGTCACACTATTTGATTCATTCTTTATTAATACAACAAGATAACAACTCATAATAATAAAATTTAAGAAAAGACAAGGAAGAAATTGGAAAAAGGGGAGGGAAAGATGTAGTGTTAATCGTGCATAAAGGAGGTCTACAGTAAGTAAGTTACTAACATTACATTACAATATTACAAAATGACCGACCACAATCAATTAAA
>OX421453.1:33893102-33898102 GCA_949126865.1 Montipora capitata | reverse complement strand
TAAATTTGTCACAGTTCTCTGAGGTAAAACTGAGTGAAAAAAAAACGTATCATACCTGTAGCAACTGCATATAAGAGGACGATTATTAGTATAAGCAGAGAAGCGTTCCCAAATTTCGTAAAGCCAAAGGGTTTCATCGTTTTTCCTTACTTTACGATGCAAGACTGTTCGACCGTCAGTTTAGTGCAAACCGGTGAGGTTTACCATTACTTATCTAGACTTGAAACAACTTAATAATAATTGGTTCGTGGGTTTTAAGGGTGCGAATTCCTGTCAAGTGGATTTCGTGATCTGTGATCTGACAGTGGAGAAGACAGTTGCAAATAAGTCTATTTGACAAGCATGAATTAACCACATGAATATGAGGACATCCCTCTTGAAATTTAAGCCGAACTACTTTACTATATATTATACTTTCCTCATAAAGATTGTCACTTTCCCAGTATCAGATCTTCCTTTCTAAAGTTTCGCTTTTTTTTTACATTGAATACCACCGATTCTTGTACAGAAGATGTAAATCGGTGTAAAACAAAACGCGCGCCTTTTACAAAGAAACATACACTAAGTTCCTGTCAATATTAACAGAGGAATATCCGAATGGAAAACGATGGAAAATGAGCACATGCTAGGACTCAATGAAAGCCAAACACCGTCCGCTTTATTATTCTGCCATTTCTACTAGAGCTCCTTATTAAATTAAATCCCTCGTTATAAATGTTAACTTTAAGATCTGTGAAATAGCTTCAACTTCAGCGTTGTCAGAGTTTTCAGTCTCTGTTGCAAGAAATCTGTCGGCAGTATGATACTTGACACATCGAAGATAAGCGTCGAAAGCTTCAAGAACATTATTCAGGCTAAGAAAAGACTTTGAAGTTTCACCCAAAGTTCACCATTTTCGTAAACCATTGAGGCGTCATATAATATGGCTTAATATTGAATTCCTGTCTTAGTTTGCAGCCTTGAAATGGTAATAAGTTTATGGACTGACTTCGGATTACTAATAATTAGCAGTAAGTTGATGGAATGTTTGACTTCGGAGCAATAATGGACCGGTCTTAGCTGGTCTTTGTTGACGTTCGTAAGACATGTGATACTACTTCAGAAACAAAATTGGAATCCTCTAAAACAAACAAAGAACAAGACTCGTGCAGAATTGAAAGCTTAGTATTTCTCTCTTTGCCGTGAAGTGAAAAAAGAAAAGATTAGGGAGTCAAGCGAAAAAGGAAGGTTTGAAACTACTGTCACATAAAAGTTTTATGTGACAGGAAAAGAAGAGAATGGCAATTTTTTTCCTAAAACAATTAAGAGGCTACGTTAGTTGAGTATTTCTGTTTTTTCGTTAGATCAGAACATAAAGGACTCTTTTCTTTCGCCGGAAAACTTGCAATGAAACACAGGAGTATACTTTCAAGTTTTGAGGGAAAAGTTGATCATTATTAACTTTTGGCTACGAAGATTTGAAACGAATAAACCAAAAGTTACTTGAAAGTGTGAAATACTTTCCATCCTTGCTAACCGTAACAACAGAACTGAGACAAAAATTGAAATACTAATTACTAAGTATCTGTGTTAGCTATTTACTAAATGTTCGTGAGTATTTAATGTAATCAGTGAGACATTCGTCTTTTTTGCAAACCGGCTGTAAACAGGTGTTGCATTCGTAGGTGTTCTGAATGACTATTTCCCCCCCCCCCCCCCCCCGCATATGTGTCAGCGGATGACGACGACCGAATACCTATCACATAGTATTCTGTTAAGGACTGTGCAATAATTACCGCGAGGAGGGTTGGAAAATTAGAGGGGTGGGGGGGGGCTAGGAGAAAATGACAACAAGAGAGAGGGGGGTTGGATATAAAACTTAATACATACCACTTTTTAGTGATAAGGATCCCGTGGTTAAATGTTTTTATTTTCAATTATTATTATTATTATTATTATTATTATTATTATTATTATTTTTATTTATTTATTTATTATTATTATTATTATTATTATTTTTATTATTATTATTATTATTATATTTTCATCTTAAGAATGGCTGCCTCTAAGAATCGAGAATCGTCCGTCAACGGCCATTTTGGCGGACAGCTCATATTTTGCCCAAAGATACCCTTTAGTGAACTATTTTCAAAAACCACACTTAAAAGTTCCAGCGATTCTCATGTTTTGAGAAATTAGCGAAAATTTGAAAACGCGGTTAAAGTGCGGTTTTCTGTTTGACAAATTGCCCAAAATTTGCTGTGACAACCAAGCAACGGTGAAGTCTTAAAATGAATTCAATTGGCACCAAACTTGACACAAAATAAGAACAACCATTTTTATCCATTTCTACTTCGATACTTTTTACTGAAATGTTAAAATTGTGATTTTTTAAGCTCTTCAAAGAACATCCTCAAAGGCCGCATAACATGGCGGTGGAAAATGGATGATATTTGACGCGATAAAAATGTACCTGGTACCTCATTTTGATTTTATTTTTTTTTATTCATATTCTTCATATTCTTCAAATATTGCTATTATTCATTTTCTGTGTCAAGTCTTATGCTCGAACTCGGAACGCTTCACTCCGACAATAGCAGAAATGTTTGTAACCTGAACGAGCTAAATGACGCGAAATTTAAAGGCAAATTGATGCTAATGTGACTAATTTTTGGCTTGTCGCTTGGAAAGCTTTAAAAAATGCGAAGTTATCCTTCAGAAGTATTAAAAATGACTGAAGATGGTATTTGAGGGCAAAAATCCGCGAGTGAACTATATATTACTCAATTCAAACACATTTATTTCATACTGGTTTATGCAAGTGACTTTTCTATCACGATTTCAAGACTGAAAAAATATGTTCAGTTTTCTGTCAAAGGAGATCGTGATTCACACGACAAGTTAATATTTTAGGTGTAAGAAATATACTCCACTGTAATGCGAAAGGTATCGAGACTTATTTTTGTAATTGTTTACATTACAAAACGCGCGCAGTGTCAGTTTCACTGAAATGCATGTAAGACTTGGCTACTCGGGACTCCTCTCCCAAACGATAAATCCTTGATAGAACCCTGGGAATTTCCCCATATCTTGTTTGTGGCATGAAGAAGAGGAACTAGTTCATTTTGAGGAAACCGTTTCAATATAGGTATCGCGAAACAAAACAAGACATAAAAGTGTTTTTCTTCATTTTATTCCCTTTCAATAAACATGTATTTAATAGCTAATCTACTATGCGTTGTCTCTTTGAAGCACAGGTGCTGGTCCTTAAAATAAAAATTCCAGCAGTAATACACCAATCCTAAAAGATTCTTCTCCTACATGAAAAAGTCTTTATGCAGAAGGATTTTCCGTGAGCGCAAGTAATCGCCATTGACACTCAGTTTGGGTCATTCTGCAGAGTTGAATTAAATCGTTCAATGAAAGGGTTTTCCCCATGATCTAAACGTTCATTCTCCTATTGATTTGCTAGTCATGTGAATTTGGTGTTATATCAAAACAATATCCCTTAACTGATAGTAATCTCTATTTTCAATACTTGTTGAACGGAAAGTGTTTGCAATTGTGAGGAGAATTTACATGCTGATTACTCCTGGGAGTCAAAGGGTTACAACGAGGATGATCCTCATCACGTGATTCTAGTATTGTAGCTTAAGGTCGACAAAAGATGTATCACACGGCAGGAACCCATGACCCGGAGCCTACAGCTCCCATACTGGGCCTATGTAACGGCATTTTTACAGACGGACATTGTTTTCATTGGTTTTCGATAAGGTCATTTAGTGTGTTTTTCATTGGTTTTTGGTGAGATCGTCTGGTGTGATTGTAATTGCATGCTTTATTCCCTTTAGGTCATGTCTTTGCTTCCCTGTAATCTCTCATTCTCTCTTCAAGTCTAGAGCAGGACAGATCTTTCTCTTCAAGCCAGCATATTCATACACCGCCAAAACGATATGCACACACAGTTTTTACACGCGCGCGCGCTCGTTACGAAACAACAGAGACCTTTAGCAACGAATTTTTCGGGCAGTACCGCTTACCGCAAACCTCGGGAAATCACGTGATCTTGTCCTGGCCTCCGCGGTTCGAGTTTCAACTTCAAGACACCGTTCTTGCGATAAGTGATTTACGGCAGCGTTTTATAGCCAGAGGTTAACCAGACTTCGCATTTGACCATATCAGTTAGGTTTTTAAATCTTTGCTATCTATTGGGCTAAATTTTGAGGACCAAATATGAGTTTTGGGAGAATTTGAGCTGTTTGATTTGAGAGCAGTTGTAGCAAGAAAAGTCCAAGATGGCGGCGCCGATGTGAATAACAGGAACGGCTTGCTGAAGTTCAAAATCAAGCTAACTTCTAACGGCAAACGGCTAACCGCAAACCGTGGTTTACGGTTTGCAGTATGTCCCCGAAAAAATTCGGTGATGAAGGTCTCTAATTAGGTTCCGGCAAACCCGTTGGCATGCAGGCTCCAAAAAATAAAGCAGCCGTAGCCAAGGGTGTGTTCGATTGACCCTATTCCGGAATAAGAATACGTGGAGTGATGATTTAAAACGGTATGTCTGGCGTTTTGAAGCAACAAAGATAATAAAGGTATGTTGAAAATATCATTTTAGCAGGTGTTTGACAATTTTAATGTGAATCCCCGTAAAAGCAAAGGTTTTCTAACTTCTATTCCAAGTATTCCTATTCCGGAATACGGTCAATCGAACGCACTCTTGATTTAATTCTCGGTCTAACTGTTTCAAGAGTTTAAATCTAGTAATGACGAACCTTCAAAAATTAAAATTCTAGTTTATTACTACATCTTCAGTCGAATTTGAGCCTAATTAACCGGCACAGTGAACCTTAATATGAGTGCTGCCACAGGGCGTCAAGTTCTTATTTCTCCTACTTTTTTCTATTTTTTGGCCTGCTTCCAATTTTCTCCTATTTTTTCAAGAAATTCCTAATTTTTCCCTTTTTTGGAGGATTTTACCTAGTGCAGGGGAACATTTTAAATGTTGTAGATAAAATTTTCTA
>OX421453.1:33870602-33890602 GCA_949126865.1 Montipora capitata | reverse complement strand
TTAATACTCGTATAAATAGTTTCCTTCGCGTGTTATGTACGCCGCGGCCAGAGTAAGCCGCGGTTTATTTTCTCTCGTTTAAACAGCCCTATTGAAGAGGCGATGTGAAACAGGTAACAGACGAAGAAATTTATTGTTTAAGAGAAAATGCATAATAAATTTTTTATTTTTCAAAGAATTGCCTACGTAATTATGCTCAAAAACAATTAATCACCTCAGGCTGGGTGAATATCGGTGATTTTTTTTTTTTTATGAACCAATTTCAACTCGCCTTCGGCGAATAATTGTTAAATATTTAACAAGTCACTTCTAGATACAATATTATCTATCCCTGGTGCTAATTTAAGGGGTAAAAACGAGAATTTAAATGTCGAATAAAACACGCTGCAACGCTAATATATATAAATGTCAAGAGAAGGTGAACTAATGATCCGTTTAATAGGCCTTATCACGGGAACTTGACCAGCGAAATCTTAAATTTCCTTTATTTTCTGTATTTTTTTTCCCACAGACGCATGTCTGACTGAGTGTAAATAATCAAGCAATTGTATGGCAAAATTTGAAATTTCGCTGACCAAATTCTAGAACAGGTAGGATCTTCAAATTTTTCCAGTAAAATCTTTTGGTTAGCAACTAAGTTTACCATTCACAGATGTTTCTACATTCAAGGTTTTCTCAAGTTATTTTAACGCATATTCCCATAGAAACACTGTTATTTCGGACACGTTTGCCTACCCGTCAAGATGGCTTCCAAAACCGTAATGAGGCCAATTTGCTATCGGCAATACAGGGCCGTAGCAGGCCCGGAAAAACTGAGGGGTGCAAAGATCTTAAGCAACTTGTGTTTTGAAATTGGGTGGTTTTGGGTTTGAAGGACGCACGGACGGGTGAAAGCCCGTTCTGTACAACACCAGAGCCCGGTATATGGCAGAGTCACGCCAACGCAATTGCCTACAAGAAATAAATTTCTATAGAGAAACAGAAAAATTTAAAGGCCACCTCAAGTCAAAAGACTCACAAAAAAAAATTATTTAGAAGATGATTTTTGCAACAAGAACAAACATTTCCGCTTTTCTGGAAACAAAGATCGATCTAAGCCGAAACAATTAATGGAACAACATGATAACTCGAAGGAAATGGGTTACAGGAACTTTTCACAAGAAAACACAAAAAAGTAGTTCCAAAACGGGAACTGTTTCAAGTCTTGTCCCAAGCACATACATTACCAGAAATTTAAGACAAAATGGCGGACGCCCAGACTCGATCCAGACCTTCCGCTCTCTAAGAATGGCCGCCGATCGTTATAGAGAAATGTATGGAGAAAATTGAAGAAGTGGCAATTTCAGATCTATAGTGGCATACACGACATTTGCCGACCTCTAAATGTAAAGTGTACGTACCATATCATTATTTACAGTAGTTTTGGTCTCTCGAAAGTTCGCCAACGTGCCGCCAACAACACATTTTACGAACGGCTATTACAGTTCCTTAAGCTCTCTAATTCTTTCAAAAAAGCTCAGAGGTGCCTACCTTCCCTCCACATTTTAGAACATTTCGTTGATGTGAATCCTTGGTGCCGACCTCTCTAATCGTCGATCGATGTTCAAACTTTAAAACGTGATAAAAGTCAGCCTTTATCCATTCCCCAAATTGCCGCCCAAATTGCGATAAAAGAGGTAAAAATACATCCATTTCTGCGATAAAAGCGGTACAAAACGCACCACTGCGCTTATTATTCCTTGTGAAAAGTAGAGTTGTTTTGATCGCCATCTTTACAGGTGGGTACTTCATATATGATTATTATTATACAGAATATCGCTGGCTAAGTGTACTGTGGGCCCTGATTTTCGAAAATTATTTTTACTCTGCCAAGTCACACGCATGAAACGAAGTTGTTTCTTCTCTCTAAAATCGTCATTCGAACAGGAGCCCAGACTCTAGTTTCCCCTTTTTCATTCTCCCTTGTATTGACAACCTCAAAAAAGAAATTAAATTGATTCAGATCCTTTGATAGAGTGTTATTTCAGTCCTTGTACTGCTTTCTTTATGCCGCCATCTTGATAATTTGAAACCGCGTGCCAAATACTTCGCGGGCGCAAAATGTCGCCGATTTCTGGTAATGAGTCAAATTACAGGAAAGTGGCTTCAAGAAATTACACAGAAATCAGCCAGAAGGCTCTCAACACATCCATTCTATGCACAAAAAATGCCCAACAACCAATGGCAGCTCCAATAGTCCTCAGTCTCTCGATAGAGATCGACTTGATGGTAAAATGCATCCCTTGTACCCCAACATGCTTTTAGGAAAATTAACTTTAATCGAAAACCATTATAATTATGGCCGAGTAGTGACCAAGTTTAGAGAAGTCCAATGAGTTATTTCCCCTACAACATTAAACCTGTGCAGTGCTATACTAATCTTACTTTCGATTATTTGGAAGACATTTCCTTTATATACATCTTGTAAACAGGTCATTTTGCAAAATGAGTAATTTCCTTTCAAGATAAATTCTTGTTTATTAATTTAATATTGTAACAGTACAAATAATACCATTGTTACGTTTAATTGTAATGCAGTTACTTCCCAGTTGTATACTGCTCTATTTAATTGAAAATCTGAGAGACCGATATTTATAAATCTTATATTATACAAGCTATATCGCCAATGGAATGATTAAAGAATATCACTGTTTTTTTCATTATGAAAAGTAGTTCTATTTGTGAAAGACAGAAAATGGTTTAGCTCTGACGAAGGGCTAACACTCGAAACGTCAGCTTTCAAATTTCTTTACAGTGATCAATTTACCATATCAACTCAGTTGATAAACCCTTTTCTTTATTCAACTTCCCCACTGATACTGCACACAGCGTCTTTACAAACTAAACCCCTTTATCCTACATATGAAAGAATTCTTTACTTCCACCAACCATGAGCCAATATTCTTAGCCCAAAAACCAAGACAGCGGTTGTTTTAGACTACACACTGCCAATAAGTGATCACTCCAATCTGATTATCACTACAATGCGTGCCGATCCCTTACCTAGATTGCAGTGTATGACACTTGCAAACTGCAGACTAAACGTAAATCGCAGTAAAAGGTAATCGTTTTAAAATGGTGCTCAGACTTAAATACTGCTTCTCAGCGATATTTGAAAAGGGTGCTTTATAGAGTACTTAAACATTGTTTATCAGCGCGATTTGTAGGCAGCCTGCAGTTGTCATACACCTCCTGAAATGCTAACTGTTTCAAACAAGTGTGTAAACGTAACCCTGCAACTCCAATACTACGTCTATGGAACGCCTAGGTCTATGTTATATCTATGTAACGGCATTTCAACATATCAAGCTACTTTTAGACGAGTTCTTAAAGCCCCTGTGACGCTATCTTTTAAACGGGTTTAACTTCTTTAGAACACTGCCCATTTTAACATTGACATATTTGGATATCTTTCTGTAATTAATTTTACGGAGTATGTATAAGTAAACTAGAGAAATCATTTTAAGATTATTATGATGAATTTTGGTCTCTGATGCTATAAAAGACAATATTAATTATTTATGCGTGTGACCAGTAATTTTTAGTGTTAAGGGTAAAATTCTCAGTTTAGTGATTAGGGTTAAGCTCTCAGTTAGTTTGGGCTCCTGATAATGTTGAGGAAAGAGGGAGTACTGCCTAACTTTAACTTTAATGAGTTTCCGGTAGAAAAAAAAAAGATGAATAACTACAGATTTACTAAATATGTTAACCAGGGTCATAGCTAGAAAAAAATTATGACTGACGCAATGTCCATGGTTAAATTATCTTCATAGATATTTTAGGTGTTTAGGATGAGTACATTTTACAGACAACAACGGAATCACGGTTTAAAAAATGGCTGAGCTAGGCAAGTGCCTCGGTTTACCTCATACTGGCTAAGGCCCTGTTAACTTTTTTGTAAGAAGTTTTAAGATATGATTTGAATTGAGAGGGCAAGTACGATACAAGACAGACTTTTTCCCCTAAAATGAAACATTTAAGAACAATTGGTGTTGCCTAGTCGTGTCAAATAGTAAATATGTCATAACTACGAAAGCACTTTGTTATTCCACATCATATGCGGGTGGAGTGTGCAAAGTGAGCACTTGTGATCAGCAATACGATTAGTTGATTTCTTTAATTTTCTCGTTCCCAGGGTACACCTATTTTCACTCCAAAACGGCGATTCGAATCGTCTGACGTCTTCAATAAAAAATGAATATGGATCCCTGTTATATTATTAAATCAACTGGGATCAATACATGTATGCAACCATTTGACATCAGTCACTTTGATGTCAATGATTGTATATTGCTAATACACAGACTATCTACTTGTATATTGTCAATTATACATAGTAATTAATAATGCATGGTACATTTTTTTTAGGTGAACCTGAAGACTACGTTTTTTGTGATCACTGTAATAAGCGTGTTGCCAAGAAGACATTTTATGAGCATCGGAATCTGGGATTAAATGATACTACAAAATGTGATTCCTTGCAACTTGCTGTTGAAACTGAATATACCTCAGGATCAATTTCACCTGAAGAACTGACTAAAGAACCACTACACAATGAAGTGGATTGTGTTGATAGCTACAGTGATCAGGAGGAATCATCTCATCTTTTTGATGATGAAGATCAGATTTTCTTCAGTGACTGTGATGAGCCAGAAGCTGAAACATTTTGTACTAGTGGTTGTGATAATACTAAGGTAACTATGAACTGTAAAAAGTTATGTTATGCTGGTGTTGTCCAAATCAAATCAAATCTTCTATTTTTACACAAAACACCCAGGAGCACCTGTATACTCACTAAGGACTTGTTTAGCTTTTATTGATTAAAAATAAGCCTATACTTTATTTTCATAGGACTCCAATCAAGAAGGTGGTGATGGTGATGGTGATAGTGATGGACCTGAGAGTTTTGAATACTGTGAAGATGACCAATTTTGTGACTCATTTCCACAGAGTGACAAACGAAATTCATCAGAATCAAGAGTCCTTGTTTTATTTCTTTTCCTTTGGCAAACTCTCTATAAAGTTTCAGACAATGGGATCCTAATGCTTCTAAAATTCCTGCGTCTTTTCCTGACATTGATTGGAAAGGTAACTAAGGTTGATATCCTCGTTCAATTTGCCCAAAGTTTACCACAGACACTTTACTTGGCCAAGTCTTTTATTGGAATTGGAGGAGATGACTTTGAAAAATATGTTGCATGTCCAAAGTGCTGCACCTTGTATAAAGCAGACGAGTGTGTTATCAGAAGAACGAATGGACGGCATGTTTCCAAGAAATGTGATCATGTTCGATTTCCAAACCATCCTCAGAGAAACAGGAGGAAACCGTGTGGTGCTTTCTTAATGAAGCAAATGCGTTCAAAGAATGGTTCCTTATTTTTACATCCGAAGAATCTGTATTGTTATAAGAGATTAACTGATTCTCTAAGGTCACTGATAACAAGACCTGGTTTTATTGAAAGCTGTGAATCTTGGAGAAATAAAAGGCCAACAGGGGATGCCATGGCAGATGTCTTTGATGGAAAAGTCTGGAAGGAGTTCTTGGATTCTGATGGAGAAAAATTTTTCTCTACAGCAGCAAATCTTGGTGTCATGCTGAATGTTGACTGGTTCCAGCCATACAAACACACAAATCACAGTTGTGGTGTTATTTATTTAGTGCTGATGAATCTTCCAAGAGAGGAGAGGTTTAAGCCAGAGAATGTTATACTCGTGGGAATTATCCCGGGTCCCAAAGAGCCAAAGGGTGACATCAATTCATTCCTGAAACCACTTGTCGATGAACTTATAGACTTTTGGGATGGTGTGATTATTGAGGATTCATGTCTACCAGGAGGCATGTTGAAGCTTCGAGTTGCACTCCTGGCTTTGTGTTGTGACGTGCCAGCTACAAGGAAATGTGGGGGATTTGCTGGCCATTCAGCAGCAAAAGGTACTTGTAATATTACAGTTCTAATTGGATATTAATTTTTAAGAATGGGTGTCATTGAATTTGTTTTGTAATTTATCTAATTGTGACTTTTTGGTAGTACCTTTTTTGTGAGACTTGAATTATCTATGTGACAGTAGAGAATATGTTCCCAACTTACATGTACATGTATTAAGATCTCTCGCACCCTTTTTTCTTTAGTGTTAATTCAGCGGAATTCAAGAGTATTTTGGAATAATAATACATGTAGTTTATAAAATAACAATTAAGTTCTACAGGAATAATATTCCTTGCAGAAAACATTTCCTCACACAAAAACTGTCAATGCAATGAATTTTGTTCATAAACAACTTACACTTTACATATAGGCTCATGGTGAACTGAGCAAGTATGAAGTTGTAAGGTTCTTCAATTAAGGAAAGAGTGTACATCCAAATAATCAAGGTTTTGTGTTGTTGTTGTTGTTTGTTTTTGTTTCTCAGGTTGTAACAAGTGCTTCAAGACATTTCCACGAACCACTTTCGGATCAAAACCAGATTTTTCTGGTTTTGATACAAGATCATGGGAGAAAAGATCGAATGAGGTTCACCGGGCACATGCAGAGGCTGTTAGATATGCCAGGTGCCAAACAGAAATAAGCACTCATGTGCGCAAAACTGGCGCAAAATACTCTGTTCTTCTACAGTTGCCGTACTATGATGCTGTACGTTTTGTCATTATTGATCCTATGCACAACCTTTTCCTTGGATTAGCAAAAACTACCCTAAAGGTTTGGAAAGAAAAGGAATTGCTCACTGATAAACACTTGGACTTGCTGCAAAGAAGAGTTGATGCTATCGTTCCACCACCAGAAATTGGAAGGATTCCTTCTAAGATTGCTTCAGGATTTAGTGGATTTACAGCAGACCAGTGGAAGAACTGGGTTATTTACTATTCATTGTTTGCATTAAAGGGCCTATTGCCCCAAGAGCATTATGATGCTTGGGTGTGTTTTGTAACTGCCTGTCGCCTAATTTGTCGTCGGTCCTTAACAGTGGAACAGTGTTTGGCAGCAGAGGCAAAGATAATTGAATTTTGTAAGCATTTTGAGAAACTGTATGGACCAGAGTTTTGTACTCCAAACATGCACTTAAGTTGTCATCTTGTGGACTGCATCAGAGACTATGGACCAGTTTACTCTTTTTGGTGTTTCTCCTTCGAAAGATATAATGGAATACTGGGGTCATATCACAAGAACAACCATAACATTGGTAAGTTGGTATCTTGTATGGTTTAGAGGGATTTCAGTTAGCTGGTGCCTTGCTTGAATTTATTTTTCATTTATAAGAAAATCTTTGGAAATATATTGAAACTGATACGTCTGGGCTGCTAGGTGAGATCTTCTTAGGGTTTCTATAATTGTCTTTCTTAGACAGGTATGTACGTGTATGTATGTGTGTATGTATGTATATTTGATTTCAGCTGATGTAGAATCAGAGTGCTCAATAGAAGAACAAGAGCGTGTATACCAGAAATTGTTTTATCAACTGAAGATTTGATTAGGCATTTTATTACACTAACTATAATTATTTATTTCATGCTACATGATGGTTTAGCACTTTTCCGATAAATTAGCTTAATGGTAGATTACAACAGTACACTGATTATAGCCGATAGCCTGCGGTAAAATTTTCCAGGATCTCTCCGGAAGTTAAAGTTACTATCTACATGTTTACTTTGCTAGGGATGCGTAAGCTGTTTTACGTTTAAATATGTATAAAATAATAATTATTATTATTGTTGTGGTTCACTTCTACATGTTACGTGTATATGCCTGGTTGAAATGTTATTTTCCTTTGTGTAAAACCTATCATACACAAATGTACATACATGTAACCATACACGCACACACACAAAAAAAAACAACAATAACAACAAAGAAAACCTAAAATAATTGAATCAAGAGTAAAAGTGAACACTGAACAACATAAGAAAACAGAGCTGGTGCATTGTGTACTTCTCATCAGACACTTAGAGGGCATACACTGTGTAAGTTGTAATGATACCATGTAAGTTTTTGATGTTATTTCTGATACATGTAGGTATACAGCTGATGCGACGATTTCTTCGAGATAATGAGCTAAGGCTTATCACCTTCCCAGAAGAATTCAGCGACTTTGAGACTCTGCTTTTGGGTGATCAGAGAGGCACTGTGGGTGAAATGCTGAACAGTGGACCTCATGGTAATATACGTGTATCAAGCCTTACGAGTGGGGATCAAGCTACAGAGGATCAAAGCAGCGCGGTTGTTCCCTTTCCCCCTGTTAAACGAATTGCCTTAGATGAAGATGATACTTCAGAGATGAAGAAGATGTACCAGATTTTGTTTCCTGACTGTGAGATTGTTAGTGTTCAAAGGCTTTGTGACAGTTTTTCCAGAGTTCAAATCCGTGGCACTATATTCAGATGTTCCTGCAGTTATGGTGTTTTAGCCAGGTGGTTTAATGGGGAACATAGACCAGGAAGAGTACGTAGATTCCTATCTAATGATGTGATCTTAAAACAAGGCTTGAGTAAAAGAAGGAAGATCACATATGTCCTTGCTGAAGTTGATTGGTTCAAGAAACATCCAAAAAGGAACTGGTATCCTGATCCACTTGAAGTGTGGTGTACTGACTTTGAAGACTATTCTGAAATGTCTTTTATTCCAGTGATCAGAATTCACAGCCAGTGTTTAACAGTTGAGGGCAAGGTCAAGTTTGGCTATGGGAAGGAAAAAGTAACTGTTTCAATTCCATTAATTGGGCAATTTAGCCCCTGAACACATTATGTTGTCATTTTTGTTTTCTTGTAAAAGTGCTCATGCATTCATACATGTCCAATACTCCGACATAATGAGATTCCGGGTACGTTACAATAGACATCACAAAGTGTCACTAAGTGTCCCGCTCTTTAAGTCTCGCAAAACTGTTAGTATTTTTTTAAGGATTAAGGTTGGGGGACACTTTGTGATGTCTATTGTGAAGTGCCATGAATCTCATTATGTCGGAGTATTGGACAACCCTCCATGCATTGTATGTCATGAAGTTTCGAATAGCCCCAAATATCTTGTAGTTTTCTTTTATTTCAAGTTTTTCTTTTAAGCAAGCCTAAAAGTTGTAACTTAGGTTTGTTCATACTCGTTAATGAGCTTTTCCTAGATTCTGTTTAAGGTAAACAAAAGAAAACAACAAAAGTGGCTTAAATGACTCAACCAGTTTAAGTTAATGCCAAATGAAAACAACGTGAAATAAATTATCAGGTAACAATGAAAAAACTGTGCCAGTGACCCAGATCGCCTTAACGTCACAATGATGCTTTGTGCCATATACATGTAGTTAATTATAGAGTCAAAACCAGCTCTAGTGATTTGATTGCTTCATGTGACCCAGTGGGCTCTTAACCAACTCCAATGCCCCAAATGGAATCACACATTTGCTCCGAATTACCCAGCTACATCTAATGACCCAGTGAACTGACTGGAAGACGATCGAACAAACTAGCTGGCTTAAATGACACCATTGCTTCCAATTACCTATGCACCTGTATTTCAAATTGTTCAGATGACATTATAACTCCAGCTGACACAACTGGATGAAGTTAGGCCATCTGAATAACAAAGATGCAATGAGCTTTAATGACAATTGCTCCGCAAAATGACCCAGGCATATATTTTAAATTAACCATATCTGATCCCACTCACCTCTAATCAATTTAGATTATGTTTCAGCAACTGGGGTGAAATCATACTTAAAAGGGCATTTATATTTCATCATGAGTTAAGTTTCCTTTAAGTTATGTTAAATCAATTTTATAATTTAAGCTTGTTTTAAGCAGCCTTAAATATATATTAAATAACTTAAAAGATTTAAGTCATCCTAAAACCTGTTAACCCTTTAACTCCCAATAGTGCCACTTAAAGATTTTACTTTGTCTAACGCCAGAAGATTTTACTCTGTCTAACGCCAGACGATTTTACTCGTCAATGGGGAACCCCACGGGGCTGAAAGGGTTAACAACAGCTGGATTCACTGAAAAACTATGTCCCCATTAACCCTTTAACTCCCAATAGTGCCACTTATAGATTTTACTCTGTCTAACGCCAGACGATTTTACTCGTCAATGGGGAACCCCACGGGGCTGAAAGGGTTAACAACAGCTGGATTCACTGAAAAACTATGTCCCCATTAACCCTTTAACTCCCAATAGTGCCACTTATAGATTTTACTCTGTCTAACGCCAGAAGATTTTACTCGTCAATGGGGAACCCCATGGGGCTGAAAGGGTTAACAACAGCTGGATTCACTGAAAAACTATGTCCCCATTAATCCTTTAACTCCCAATAGTGCCACTTATAGATTTTACTCTGTCTAACGCCAGACGATTTTACTCGTCAATGGGGAACCCCACGGGGCTGAAAGGGTTAACAACAGCTGGATTCACTGAAAAACTATGTCCCCATTAACCCTTTAACTCCCAATAGTGCCACTTATAGATTTTACTCTGTCTAACGCCAGACGATTTTACTCGTCAATGGGGAACCCCACGGGGCTGAAAGGGTTAACAACAGCTGGATTCACTGAAAAACTATGTCCCCATTAATCCTTTAACTCCCAATAGTGCCACTTATAGATTTTACTCTGTCTAACGCCAGACGATTTTACTCGTCAATGGGGAACCACACGGGGCTGAAAGGGTTAACAGCTGGATTCACTGAAAAACTATGTCCCCATTAATCCTTTAACTCCCAATAGTGCCACTCATAGATTTTACTCTGTCTAACGCCAGACGATTTTACTCGTCAGTGGGGAACCCCACGGGGCTGAAAGGGTTAACAACAGCTGGATTCACTGAAAAACTATGTCCCCATTAATCCTTTAACTCCCAATAGTGCCACTTACAGATTTTACTCTGTCTAACGCTAGACGATTTTACTCGTCAGTGGGGAACCCCACGGGGCTGAAAGGGTTAAATCAACTAGGAGATTCAGGCTTATTTTACGCTGCTTTAACCACAGCTTAAACTTGCTCAAGGATAAACAAAGTTTAAAATGACCTTTTTTACGATTTGTCAATGAATTACGGTGCGCAAGCTCGTTTTTTGCGTTACTTAGTGTAAAAGTACGTAATTTTCATGCATAAAGGCAGTCTCTACGTTTCCGTTAAAACGCGAAAAGTTTCTCATATGCACTCTTTACGCTTCCGTTGATTTGCGTAAAGTTTTATTGACTATTTTGTTGAAACGCATTAAAAGCAAAGTTAGCGCCCAACTTTATCTACTTGAGACAAGTGTGAATGAAACTCGTGACTCTATAATTCTTGCAGGCTTGCGCTATAATATTTCACCCAAAGACACTGAGTATATTTCGCAAAAGTTACACTCGGGCGCGCATTTGCGTTGCCCGTCGCTTCCATATATAACCACCCCCATAATAAACGGAAGTTTCCAATGTTTTTCATCAGAACGGACGAATTGTTACCATCAATAACTGGCCGACGACATTTGGTTGAAGTGTGCGTTTTCGGAAATCTACGAATGACACTCAACTAAAGATATTCAGTAGTATTCGAGCTGAACATCTCAGTACACTTCACGTGAGGTGTGCGCCTTGAATACCTCAGGATTCTAGGGAGTCACGAGCACGTATTCTAGGTCCGGACATCTCCGAATATTTTCATTTTCACGCAGTGTTCCTTCGGTCAGCACTGAATAAAAACTACTTCTAACCACTTCATAAAGAAGTGCAGTTGAAGTGAGTCGAGACCACTGCTGATCTCGAAAAAGACTGGATCGAGCATCTATTGTTTTATGCGAAGCAGAACAAAATATCAAAAGTGAGAGGAAAGCAATGTGGCAATGTTGTAAAAACCACTTTCAAAGTTTTTGCCTCTTTATATGGAAGGAGGTTCCGCTTTTACCCATAACTTCACTCTGTATACGAAGCTTTAGCGCAAAAGTGGCGAAGATACACCGCAGGAGTGAAGACAATGGGCTGTTCGATCGATCCAGTGTCTTTTAGAGATCAGGAGACTTGACTCAGTGCTTATAAGATCCCACAGTTCGCTGACAAGCCGGCGGTTATAGAAAGAGTGCTGGCTGACTTGAGGCCCTACTGAAATGTTTTTTGGGGTGCGTTGCTAAGGATGTAATGATTAATTAATTTGAGAGAAATTTGCATTATTTTGGTCAGTTTCCAACTTTTGTAAACCAATGACCCTAAATATGACGTCTCCATGCCACGCCCATGGTCACGTGACCAATAATTTGTCTACATGATACACAACTTGGGTATTTAACAGTGGTTTGATAATTTGTATTCGTTTTTGCATCCAGCCAAGCATGGTTTTCTTTTTATTTTGAAAACTGTTCTTTTTAAAGAGATAAACGATTCCGAAATATCCATAACATTTTCAAACAAGACGATTTCAAAAAATCAATGCTTATCTATATTCTGTATTTGGGGGTGCCATACCAAAAAAAATAATTGAATTTAAAGACCGCCGGAAATTTAGCTTTTTCTCAAACCGGAAGTCAGTTCGTTTACGCATGCTCAGTTGATCTGACAGTTCGTGCGGTGATTTTTGCTGGCTTTTTTTCTTTTGCGTCATGTAGCAGCCAAACTGTGATACGTATGTATGGGAAAGTGAGAGGGTTTTCTGGTCAGCTCACGATATGATGACGTCAGTCACCGGAAGTAACATTTCACTTCCTTAGCAACGCCCGAAAAATTCTTCTGTGGTCCCTTAGGTTTCCTAATAGCAAATAACCCAATCTCGTCCTTAAAGCTCTTCTCCTGACTAAGGGGGAGAAGAGCTCTGGGGAAACCTGAAACAAACTGTTTTCTCATTGCTTCTCGTGAAGAGCAATCAAAAGCGTCTATCATTGGTGCATTCATGTTAGCACGAGAAGTGAGCAAGCGCTGTAAGGTTCAAATAGCCAATTTTTGGCTATAAGAATCCTACGGCGCATGTGCTCCTACATAGAGTTTCCCAGAGCCTTGAGTCAATCCGAGGCTCTGGTGACGAGAATGCCAATAACCACGTACTTTTGTGCTTTACTGATCAAAGAAGAAAAAACACCTCCACCTCATCTTCTACAAAGGTTGAAGCTCCGGCAAGAAGAGTTAAGCTGTTCTGAACCCCTGTTGGGACAATGTAGTTGTCACCAAAATTTGAGGATGAAGTGGCCGAAATCCTATTAATTAGGAGGTCATTTTCTCCAAACGTAGGGCCGACATGTCCAACGTTATGTATCGCTTTGGAAGGATCTTTTACATTGCTTTTGAAGGGCGGCAGTCCTTCGGCGTTTCGTAGCGAGAAAATAAACGCTTTCTCTGTGGCACCGAATTTCCCATTACCGTTTCCTGGCGATTCTGAAAGAAGGAAAAATCATTCATTGTACTTCAAAATTGATCAAAGGGAAATGGCGTATTTCAACGAAAAATGATAGGGCGATATTATATTCACTCTTCAGTCGCTTATGAACACTTTGACTCCAACCAGTGATAATTAAGTAAACTCTCCTCACAATTTCAAACACTGTCCGGTGAACAAGTATTGAGAATGAAGATCATTATCAGTTGAGGGATATTATTTTGAGATAACACCATATTCCTCTGCTTAGAATCAAACTGATCTGTTTTCAGACCGATTTCAGCTGTAACACGATTGGCTTAATTAATAAATCGAGAAGGGCTTTGTTGATGGTCTTATCGCCTAATGATGAAGAAGAACAAGCTTCTTCTAAAAAACACACCTAATTCAAGACTTGATTGAACAAACCATACCCTATTTCAGACCAAAATGTTTAAAATCGATACCCTATTTCAGACCAAGACGGATAAAAACCACACCCTTTGGGGCCGCACATACCTATATAGCCCATATAAGGGAGTACCCGCCGGGTTGGGGGGGGGGGGGGGGGGGAGGTACTTGTTGTAACTTGTATTTCTGACCAAAGCAAAGAAGATCACGATAAGGGGACACGTCATGACTTTTAAATGCCCTTGCGTATTACTTGTAATGAATTGGGCATGAAGGGTATCTTCACCTATGGTCTCTAAAATACCGATGCAGTACTGCATATATTTGACCTGCATAAAGAATAAAGCGCACATGTTTGTCTGCATTTATTACAATAGTCTCTTCATATCCACTCCCTTAGTGAATTTATTACCAACGCACATAATGACAAGCCCCCAGATGGCTTGATAAATCAATTTTTGCAGCACCGGCACAGGTATCGCAGAGGTCATG
This sequence comes from Montipora capitata, assembly GCA_949126865.1. Lineage (NCBI taxonomy): Eukaryota > Metazoa > Cnidaria > Anthozoa > Scleractinia > Acroporidae > Montipora > Montipora capitata. The sequence goes on along the minus strand of OX421453.1, from coordinate 33,876,361 downwards.
GATTCAAAACCCGTTTAAGATTGAAGTTTTAGCGTTTTCTTTCATTCCTGTCATTCGAACCGAAGGCGCGCGTGCAGCAGCATTGGTAACAATATATGGTAACACATCTGGGCGAGAACATTTGGTTTTGGTACCGTAAGTTTCGAAAACGTTAGAAATTTGCACAGAAAATTTATCTGATATGTTGTTGCTCTTCTGGCAGTGAATAACTTTGATGTTTAGAAGCGACGAAATCCTTCAAAATCGCGTATATGCAATAAAACAATTGCAAGAAATTTATCGCAGTAACGTAAACCGTGATTTGAAAATAGCTAAACGTTGAATACCTACCCCAAGGGATATCTGTGAATCCTCCAAACACGAAATCGTTTTTCTTGACAATTGTAACCGTGTTGCTTTTTCCATCGCAATTACTGTGAAACTTGTAATCAGAATCTCCGTGGGTCGAGCTTCTGTAACAGAGTTCCCACCGGGAGTCATCTCCAATGACAGGCGACAGAAACATTGCAAGATGGCGCAGATAAAATCCATCACTGGATAATATCACTGAATTCATCATAGCTGGCAGGTAAATTGAAAAGAAATTAAGTTAGATGAGTAAATATTTGCAAGGATCGTTAAATGAGATGATACAGCGCCGAGAGCCGTGTATCAAAAAGCGTGGCATTCCCCAATCAATAGAGAGGATGAGTGGAGAGAACACATTCACCATACACGGGATACTTGCAATGATAACTTTGTTCAATAAAACTTTAACTGTGCTATCCTTCCAATCCTTTGCCCTTTCACCGAAAACGGTGCATTTATGTGCGTAAAAGACGTTGTTGTAATGTAATGTAGTGTAAAATCTTTATTTAAACATGGTAAAATCATCAGGAGTATAAGAATTAGAAATGACCTACTACCCCAACCAAGATACAAAAACTAACTACAACTAATCTAACTAAAACCTGTTTTTCATGAATGTCGTGTATACCCTAACATTAAAAATGAAGATTAACTAGTCGTTTAAATTGACTTAAAGATTTAGCTTCTCTCACATTACAGGGAAGGCTGTCCCAGAGGACTGCTCTGCTATGTATGTCTACCCTGTCGAAAGGACGTCATACATCATCAATACAATTTTGACGTCTTCTTATACTTAATTCGAAACTACAAGACTGAATTAGTTTAAAAATAGTTAGAAAAAGGACAAATAACAGCCAAAGCACAACAGCTCATGTTCGAATCGCCGCTCGCTGGCAACCCAGTTTTGGAGCCAAAGTTTGTTGACAAAATCTTTTAAACGGTTTTCTGGCCCTTTAATTGCAAATTGTTATAATACACTTTACACTTTAAATAAAGTGCAAAGTGTATTATAACAATTGACGTGACGTCGGACAGTACAATTTATTCCGCTCGCTGAATTTTCATTGGTCAATTCAAATTTCAGTAGCTCTCGCCGTGTGCACGGCACCGTGTATGGAAACCGTGGCATTCGCCCAATCTTTAGAGAGGATGAGTGGAGAGAAAACATTCGCCATACATAGGACTCTTCCAATGATAATTTCTTTCAATATAAATTTAGCTCGTGGTCATGATGCGCGGTTATTTTAAGGAAGACACCTGATGGGTCATTGATGGCTGCGCGACCATGGAAACGAGACCTAATCTCGTTCCCAGAGCTCCCACGGTCATGTCCACTGACAGAGTGAGATCTGCGTACGAGATTAGTAAAAGTAAAAGATGTTTACGAGCCAAGTGGCCCACCAGAGCCGGAGCTAATCCCGGTTTCTGTGGCATGAAGCGACTAGGAATATTTTTTACTCCCCCCTAGATGGGATGTCAGTTCATCGCAGGGTTACCCCCAGCATTTCGCCGGTACCCATTTATACACCTGAGTGGAGAGAGGCACCATGAGAGTAAAGTGTCTTGCCAAAGAACACAACACAATGTCCCCGGCCAGGACCCGAACCCGGACGCGCTCGATCCGGAGTCTAGAGATCAGACCACTCCAAAATAACTTTCACATTTTGGCGCGAAGCTTAAAACAGATTGAAAAAAAAAAAAAAAAACCTGGATTAAAAAAGGGAGCATGGGGATGTGTTCTCTCTCCTCATCATCTCTTGGTCCTTGCTATTACTGGATTAGTTTTGATGAGAAAAATTCCGGTCAGGTTTGCATGAGGGCCGATATTCAATTCCAAGGTTTATTACAACCAGTTACAAATCACTGCTGCTCCTTGCAATCTGATTGGCTCTCAGCAAGCGATTTATTTCCAAATCGTATTATTTTTTGCTCTAAATCGCAGTATTTTCCCAGCCAATGAGAAAGGAACACTAAAACAAAACAACCAATCAGATTGCAAGGCTTCTTTAAGGTAACCAATCAAATTCCAGGAAAATGAAAGACAAAGAAAACCATTGTGTGGCTAAGTTTGCAACTTTTGCTCCCAAATGGATCAATAAAGTATTGGTACTGACTAAAATCCTGTATTTTATCGATTAAATAATAATTGTGTGATTTCTAAATGGATGTATTAAAGTAGTAATTGAACTTCGTGTCGTGCAATTTTGGTCTGAAATCATACTTGTGATTGTAAATCGAAATCGCGCTGCGAGCTCGTTCGATTTTAAAATCACACGTATGATTTCAGACCCAATTGCACTCCACTCAGTTCAGTTACCATTATTAATCATTAATGGATGAACTCATAGTACTTTATCACATGAAATTTTCGCGACATGTTTATTTCGCGATTTTGAGGTGTGCATATTTCGTGACAATTAAATATGACGATTTTGCGAAAATTATATATTTTCAATCAATTTAATTTCGCGTTTTTGGGTAGCATACAATTTACATTTCATTCGCAATAATGCACCGGCGGTAATACTTCCCTTCCAGTTAATACACCCTTATTCGTGCCTTCTCCCATCCTTTCTAAAAAAATCCCCCCCCCCCCCCCCCCCTCTCCTTCCTGTGCGCCGGTGAAATAGTTATACTGCGACATTTTCACCAGACAAAATGAATGTATTTGTTACGGTTAAATTTAAATTCAGGTTAATTTTAATTTCAACCTAGGTCATTTTAATTTCGAACTAGGTTGAAATTGAAAGTAGTATACTGACATCTTCAAGGAACATTGTAAAGGGAGGGAGGAGTACGATAGAAGTACTCGAGAGGATCAGAAAGGGATAGGTGAGTAGAAGGGAGGAATTCGAATTGAAAAGATGTCTAGTTACTGGGTTGGGTTAGTAGAATCATTAACTTAGCCTGCAATGTCGTCGAAAGTCATGTAACGCGAATCGCGATTTAGTGGATCCTTAAACAAAATATACCCTTATGGAGCTCAATGATGGAAAGTCAGTTGGATAAACTCGGCAGGCGGTGAAAAACCAACACCTGGAATCTCAAAAGCGACGAGTAATGGACTTCGACAACAATCTATCGCCCATCGAGCCGAAATGAAAGTGAGCTGTATTTACCTGAAGTACATGGTAATTTGACACGATTGAGTTTCTTGTCTTCACGCACGCAATGAAAAGGAAGAGGTTTTCGCCTCTAAGAGCAAATATGATGTTTGTTTCAATAAATTTTTCGCTGGAAAAGGATTCTGTGGTATTTTCTGCCTTTGTGAATTATAATATCATGTTGTGTATTGAATTTTCGAGCTAAAGGTTGAAATGTGATATGGGAGAAGTTTTTTTTGTATTGCTCTGTAAGCAGGAAGGGTTCACAGGCCTGTTGGAAGCGTGCTTGAGTTTCAACAAAATGAGCCCCAAAATCAGTGAAAAATTGTGACGCAGATGAATAATAAAGTAGCTGCTATTTCCAAAATGATGGAATTACCTGGTGATAAATAACGTCGTACGCGTCTTGGAGAGTAAATTTTGACTTTGCATAAACAAGAGTTGGGCGATTGTGATCTTTGTTTTGACTTCGCTCATTTCATTGTCAAACTCTATAACACTTGACAGAAAAAGAAACTTACAAAAACCCGGTATCTTGCCATCATTTGACACAGATACTTCACTGTTTGGCGTTTAAACATGTCGCGGTATAAACTTAATCACGGCGCCCGCTGAATTCCGGCCATGTCACTTTCGATTTTGCGATTTATTTGAACGTGGCAAAAATCTCCCAAAATGTTTGTCGCTGATCGTAACTTTTTTATGTTCTATATTCACGGTTCAAAATTAATGTTGTTTTCATGTCGTAAATATTTTATTCTCGATCGACCGTCCCGGAAACTTCCTTCTGCTCTTTCTGTGTATCAAAACTGTGTATCAATAGTTATTTGCTTTTGCATCAATATTTGTTTTGCATAAAGCAAGCTAACAAAATCTGTACTTTGCTGAGTTCGCATTTGTTAGCGTTAATAGTATTTTCGGTCAGATGCTTCTGTTTTAGGAGGGGTTTATTGTTTTGGTCTCCCATCCTAATACTAACCCCGCTGAACAGGGCTTATTTTCAGTGAACTTTAGTATTACAAAGCTCTCAGATGCTCAGAGGGCACACTTGTGGTGAAAAGAAGTTTATCAACATGTCAGCCCACAGGCCAATGTTTCTCACTTCCCATTTATTTTCTTCAATCTTGCTGGGTTCAGTACTTTGCTAGTAACCACATGTCTTCTCAGGCTATTTACCCAAGACTTCTACTATGGCACTACAATGATAGACAATACCAAAACAATATCGTGCACTGTTAGAGCTACATATTACGCAAGGACAGATCTGTTTTGTCGTACGAACATGTGAGAACCCGTGAGCCAAAGGGCCTCTGCTGGTATGACTTCTGGGTGACCCCTTGAATGGTCTTAATGACCCCCCAACTTGAACAAAAATTGTCTGGAACGGTGCACGTACCACAGGCAACCCAGTGGACCCTCACGGAGGGTCTAGTTTCAATAGTTCCACTTCTTACGGGATCGAAATGATAAACAAACAACTGGTATCCACCACTAGCATTCACAACCAACCGCACGTCGTCAAACGGTACGTTGTCAGAAAGGGCTGCTTTTTCCTTTTTACAGCTACCAACGATGGCTTCCTGCTGCTTCCTACTACTTCTAGACGAATCTCAGCTTTGGTGTTCTGGATATTAACAGCAAGGGTGTCGAGAGATCTCAACTCGTTGCTCTTCGCAAAAATGTGTGCCCGAAGCTTAAGTTTCCCCGTCTGTCCACATAGAAAAGCGAAAAAGTAATTGTCGTATCTGAGATCAGCTCACTAACACACGTTTATCAATTTTATCATAACCGGTACCCATACTGAGTTTACTACTGCAAACAACCCGGCGAAAATGTAAACAATTAGCAAAAGTAAGCCCGCGACGTACCTGCAATGGTTTTCCGACATTTGTGTCACGAAAAGCCTCCAACACAGTTTTTAGTCTCTTTGCCGGAACAGTGGTATCTTCATCCATGGCTTTGAGACCTCGTGGATCAGTGCTTTAAAACACTGTCTCCATAAACTGGCATTTCGTCTTTTTATTTTTACCTTATCGTAAAAACAATTTCCGGGCAATGTCACGTAATCAAGTAGACACACGTGTCCACGCAATTTTGCGCGTATCCGCGCGGGTTTATGACGTAAGGGTTGGCGCAATTTTCTCTAAAAATAGATTTTTTGGCTCAACACATAGGGTTGGGTTGACCCCGCTCTTACGGTCTCCATCCCTGATTATGGCTCCTGCTGTTACATTAAAAAAAAGTTACTGCCTTCAACGTTTTTCCAACAAAACGACTGGTTTCACCTGCGCAAAGTCATGATCATAC
>OX421453.1:33850602-33855602 GCA_949126865.1 Montipora capitata | reverse complement strand
TCGTTTACTCTTTAAACTGTTTGTCATTCATTCAAGTCGACGCACCGAAAATCCGTGCACAATGTGAACACTGTTATTGCCAATTTTGAAGCTTTCCAATGCAGTAGGGACCGGCTAAGTTATAGCCGCTGTTTCAACGACCCTGCATGCGCCGCCTCCCCCATAGACTCTCAGAGACGCCACTTGCGGTCTAGACCCTAATGATCAGAGGAATTGAGCCTCGCCATTTTAGTTAACGATAATGTCGCACTCAATTAGTAGGTAGTAAACTGGCTATCTAGAACAAGGAAGAATTACGTTTTTGCAAACGTTGCCTGTGTAGCACTTACATTTGAACAGACTTAACTGATTAGATTGTAATTCGAAGTGCTAGGTTTCTACCCCGTGTGAACCATGTGAGCCTTAGCCCTACTAATGGAATGGGCCCAAACAAGGCCAGAGGAAAACTCTGATCAGAGTTTTTCTCTGTCCTTATGTGGGCCCATTTCGGTTCCGTTATCACCGGATCATTATCACATCGTTTTTTATAAGTGTCGGGGCCACCCAGTCCTACCAGCAAAATACAGCATCGATTGAAGTTTTTATCTTTCAAAACTTGCCCCCTAAATTGTACAGACACAGAAAGGCTAAGAGAGACAACTTCACTCGTGAACCGCCATGTTTACAACAAAGCATTTTAGGCGTCCCAGTCTCACCTCTGTCTCCAGGAGACAAGACACGTACGGTTCTTACGTTACGTTTATGCCTGTAGAATCAATTGAAATGTCAACAAGTTCCTTCAGTGTAAAAACCAGCATCTTTTTGTTTTGCTTTTTTTGGTATGGTACGTATTGGAAAGCCAGAATATTAACGCACGGGCTGACGGAATGTCATATGAGGCAAATTCCACGCCTACTCACAGCTCAGGATCGCCCTTGTCAATTTTACGTACTAAGAATTCGATCTTAATAAATTAAAAAAAATATAAGAAACGTTCACTGGCTATATGCAGTTAAAAACTTTCGAGCTTTCGGCTGTCAGGCTACAGCCTTCAATGGAAATGAATGGAAAAAATGACAACTACAATATATACAAAAATAGGTGAGACTATAAAAAGAATATAAAAACGGGAAAAAGTATTGTCAAAAAAACTAATTGTTCTTTTTTAAAAGAATGGAATGTTGATGAGGGAGCGGCCTAGAATTGTTATCTGCATGATCTATCGAAGCGGTGTGCCATGATTCCAGTGTCTTGCGGGTACGAGAAGAACCCTTGTCAATCACTTGGGAATTTTTAAAGTCAATAGAGTGATTTGAAGACCAAGCGTGTTTAGCGATGTTGGAGCCTCTTGCGTAAGACTTCACATTCCTCATATGTTCTTTTTTTCTGGTTTCAAAGAATCTGCCAGTCTCGCCAACATAACTCCATGGGCAGTCGGCACAAGATATTTTGTAAACCACGTTAGGTTGAAGATCGATCGGAGGTCGGGACTTAGGAGAGGGAAACTTCTGTTGTAAAGTCTTGAATGGCTTGCTGACAACTCGAATATCATGTTTTTTTAAGGAGTCTAGTTAGAGGCTGAGAAATGCCATTAATATAGGGGAGGACTGCATAATTGGAGAAATCGGAGGGTGCAACCCATTTAAAAAACATGCAAACAAGTTCCTCAGGTGTTGGGATGGGATTTGTTCGCTGAGTAGTTGCCAATCTATGTATGGAAGCAATCGAGGAGATGGCCATCAACACAACTCCCGTTCCACCTAAAGTATGGAAACGATATGTTGACGATAGTTTCTGTTTCATTAAAAGAAACGCTCTTTCCATAACACACTCAACAGTATCGATCAACACATCTCCTTTACCATCGAAGAAGAAAACAATAACCAGATCGCTTTTCTGGACGCCTTGGTTACTCGCAAGGATAATGATCTCATTATTGAGGTTTACCGTAAACCAACCCACACTGATAGGTATCTAGATTTCTTCTCCCATCATGACAAACGACACAAGACCAGTACAGCTGAGACTTTGTTACATCGCGCAACTAATCTCCCGAGCACAAAACAAGGAAAAGAGAAAGAACTTATTCATGTCATCGACGCTCTACGATCTAACAATCACTCCCAAAATGTTATCTCCAACATTCTAAAGAAGAAATCTTCTACTCAGCGAACAAATCCCATCCCAACACCTGAGGAACTTGTTTGCATGTTTTTTAAATGGGTTGCACCCTCCGATTTCTCCAATTATGCAGTCCTCCCCTATATTAATGGCATTTCTCAGCCTCTAACTAGACTCCTTAAAAAACATGATATTCGAGTTGTCAGCAAGCCATTCAAGACTTTACAACAGGAGTTTCCCTCTCCTAAGTCCCGACCTCCGATCGATCTTCAACCTAACGTGGTTTACAAAATATCTTGTGCCGACTGCCCATGGAGTTATGTTGGCGAGACTGGCAGATTCTTTGAAACCAGAAAAAAAGAACATACGAGGAATGTGAAGTCTTACCCAAGAGGCTCCAACATCGCTAAACACGCTTGGTCTTCAAATCACTCTATTGACTTTAAAAATTCCCAAGTGATTGACAAGGGTTCTTCTCGTACCCGCAAGACACTGGAATCATGGCACACCGCTTCGATAGATCATGCAGATAACAATTCTAGGCCGCTCCCTAATCAATATTCCATTCTTTTAAAAAAGAACAATTAGTTTTTTTGACAATACTTTTTCCCGTTTTTATATTCTTTTTATAGTCTCACCTATTTTTGTATATATTGTAGTTGTCATTTTTTCCATTCATTTCCATTGAAGGCTGTAGCCTGACAGCCGAAAGCTCGAAAGTGTTTAGCGGAGCTCCGCGCGCGCCGAAGGCGCGCGCGCGCGGAGCACCATACTTAAGAAAATATGGTAACCCATCGGTGTGAGAAAATTTGGTTTTATAGCCATGACGTCATGAACGTCCGTACGTACGTACAACGTACGTCCGTCCGCCCCTTCATGTATGCCAATGTGACCAGTACACGTAACCATATCACGGGCTCAAGTTTAGAGCTCATCCAGGAGGCAATACTCCATTTGACACTAACTAGATTACAGCATACATCTTTGATATTGCACATCGACAGAGCGCAAAAACCGCTGATTGGCTAGAGAATAATGACGTAAAATGGCTTTTTTCGCGTAACTGCGCCTGTGCAAACTCTAAAGATTCGTAGTGATCGAGACAGTGATCGATCGAAGTGGAGGATAAAACTTTAGCATTTGTCAAATTTTGTGGGAAGTTAGACGACTCATACCCTGGGTGCCAGAGGAATTTTTTTTTCAAGGTCGGAGAGAACACTCAGCGATTCCAAATCAACGGTCGAGGACACACGATTGATTACTTCGCAAGTCTGCAAGTCAGCATGTCAAGTACTAGTAGCAATGCGTCCTCTTGTATTGGCTACTGTGAATTTTCTTGACATGGGGTGTTGGTCTGCCCCCAGATTATTTAAAAATCTTACAGAATCCAGCGAACTGGCAACGAAATTCTTCTTTGTTCTCGGGAACTACAGGAGCAACTTGGTCTTGATGGACGAAAGGTTTTTGCTTTTGAAAATAAGTTTGGCTGGCCGTTGTACGTTATTGAGAACTGTAACGCGGTCATACAACTTTGATCGTATAAAATCGTCCACTGGGTTTCTTGCTGCAGATGAACTGTGAGTGAACTTCAGCCACAAAGTTGAATTTTCTTAACACCTGGGATTTACAATTTCCACGTCACGTAACCTTGACTGTTAAATGCCATCGATCTGTGCGAGGTTTTTGTTGCTGTTCCTCGCAAATATTTTTGCAGAAACCATTCCAGGAAATCTGCATCAAAGCGTCTTCCACTTAGTGTTTGGCAATATTGTCCTGATCAGTTGTGGAACAGCCCAGAAAAGTACATTACTGTAACAGAGTAACCATATTGGTCAACTTTTTCACATTTATAAATGTAAGTTTGCAAAACGGCTACAAAAACACATGTGCAGCAAAGCTTTGGAAGCATGCAAACACTTTAGGTACATTATATAATAATAATAATAATAATAATAATAATAATAATAATAATAATAATAGTAATAATAGTAATAAGCCTTACAGCTTTAGTTAGATGCGTACCCCTGACTGAAAATTCTTTAACACTAAAAATTAGTATGAACACCAAATAATAATTATTAACAATTATTATTCGCCGAAGGCAAGGTGAATATCGGTTAATAAAAACCGAGATGAAGTTGAGGTTTTTATTCACCAACATTCATAGAGTCTAAGGGAATATCGGAAACAATAATTTAATTTTTTCTGACAAAGAAGCAACTCAAATTCTTAGTAAATGATGCCATCATGCAAATCGCCTATTACGTAGTTGATTATTTGAATAATACACATTTTCGTTAAAACAATGAACTTATTCGTCTGTCACCTCAACAAAACAGCTTGTGGTTATTTTGAAAAACCGCTTAGGTGATTATCACGTAAGAAAAATCATTTCAATGACAACCAATCAGCGCAGAGAACTTTCAGTAATTATACTAATAAGCATATAATTCCTATAGCACAAGACAATAATGAACAATAATATGATTATAATTCCATGAGTGCATGTTGATATGAGATCAACCACTCAATTATATCCATTAATTATTGTTTTATTAAATTTTCATTTGATTCTTAACACTTGGACAAATTTAAAGCCAATCAGTTTCCATCGTGGTAACACTTGACGCAATCAGTTTCCATATTATGTCATACTGTATAAGAGCTGTTAACTGAGAGTGAGTGAACCAATCAGAAAGCTAAAAACACAGTATCGGTGTTTCAAAATTTCATAATGTAAGGTATTATCTTTCCCCTTGTGCTTACACTGTCATTATTCACTTTCTGTGTAATGGTTTTATCATTGTTTTTGTTTGTTGGAAATGGTAGCCATACCTGATTTATGAAGAAACTGAAGTTGTGCAGTAGTACAGCAACCTACTTTTACTCTCTGCAGATTA
>OX421453.1:33828102-33843102 GCA_949126865.1 Montipora capitata | reverse complement strand
CAGGTAGGAATGCAGAGCTTCAAACTTCTCCAGTTACTATGGAACAAAGAAATTTTGTCAATAAACTTTGGTCTGTATAAAGACTGAGGTAATACAAAGCCACACGAAATGTATGAGAGAATTGTTCTTAGTGGTGAAAGCCATCATGACTACATGTGTTGCTTAAAGTAACGTACCAATGAAGGTACAACAAGCATTCTCAAAACTGAAAAACTGAAGGATCATACTGTGCATTGAAACTGATTTTTTTTTCTGGCCCTACTTTTCTGATTCTAAGGAATCCGAATGTAACATAAAATACTTCTCAAGCAAGCTGCTGGTGTACGTAAAACTACTTTTACTACATTGTGTATGCACCAAATCACTACTGGTATTTTAGAAAAATTAACAGTGATTATGAATTGGCCTCTTGCCCTCCAAAAAGGATGAAGACATGATACAAAATGGTTCTCATTAACCATTATTTTACTCTGTCTACTTTTTTGAAACAGTAGGCAAGTGAAATCTCACCCTTTTGATTCTTTGCCTTCTTTTCTGCTCCTGCTGGTACTGCTCATATGTACCATTGTCCATCTGTTTCCTCTTCTTTTTGTTGGAGGCAAAGTTTGAGAAATGGCATCTAAAAAATCAAAAGTTTAATTACAGCTTAAACATTGTGGCTACAACTATTACTACATAATATATAGGAGGATATTACAATGTACATGGCTGCACAGAGATATGACATTTCTCTTAGAGTGTTGAAAAATATTTCACGAGTGAGTGCAGCAACACAAGTGAAATATTTTTCAACACGAGAAGAGGAATTTCGTATCTCCAAGTTGCCATGTAATATTTTATTTATTATAACATAAACACCAATGAAATACTAAATCATTTCACAAAAGGCATCGAAAGGCCCAATTTTCATATGTAACCACAGCAACAGTAATCTTTTCATGTGTGAAGATATCATGTTTTTGCACGAAAGCTCATTGTTTTCATTCACTCCACTTTATTATTACATATCAGACTCTAGTACATGAGAGCAGCCAAAGCCAGGGGCTTAAATGGCATATGGTCAGCAGACAGAATTTGAAGAATTTACATTAATAAAAGAAGGCATTAACTATAATTATTACAATACTACTTAAACAACTAATTATGATTACTTAATTTACAAGCACACAAGATAATATAATCCAATATGAATAAATCGCATGAATAAGTACTCCAGCCTAGAATAATTGTTTGACCCATAAAGTATACAAAATTGGGGACAGAAGACCAGATTAAACTACATTGTTTATAACATTAAATACTGAACAGGCCATACTTAACACTTAATAATTAAATAATGACTACAAAAAGCTAGAGACACTCAGTAGTATAATCCTGTAAAGCATACAGCATACAGTATTTCATTGGTGTTTATATAATAAGTTATAGTATGCAACAAAAAAATTCAATGTGACCACTGTAAGGTACCACTTAAGTTGCAATTTGTACACATGCACCAAAAAAGAGCAATTTTAAATTTAAGCTTGCCTAGTTCTTGACTAAGGGCATGTTTACTACTACTGGTGAAGTATTATCACAGACAAATATACAATGTACCCCAACTAGTAGAAAACAAATAGTACTTTGCTTCTGTTTCTTGTTGTTGTTTTGTTGCTACTTCATGGACTTGACACATTAGGCATATGATAACTACAGAGACTTTCCCTACCTGCCATTCTCAAAAATATTTTGTAATGTGGCACATCAATATTGAGAAGAAATGTGGTACTTCCTAGTGAGAACCTTCATATTTTTGTACCACCCATCGCCTTATTATCCAGTTTCCACTCCTTTATCTGCCAAGTGTGTATTAGTGGATTGCAGAACCTTAAAGATGATCTCAACCAAGTGTATTACTTATTTAAGTGTGTTATGTCTTTCCTCAGATAAATTAGAATATATAAACTCAAAACACAATTCATCCATCTGGACAAATTTTCCAGTACACCATGATGCACAGACTGTCAGTTAAAAATAGTGAAAAAATAAGCTTGCCCTTCCCCTCATGCAATGACATAGTATTATAATTGTGAACAACTTACTTCTTATCAGTACACCACGAAAGTCCCGGTTAATCCATCTTGGAACGGACGTAGTGCTGTTAGTGATCAACAGTAGAAACATAATAAGAATTTCACTTAACTCTAGCTCACAACAGATCACGTAGTATTTTTAAGTTTCTATTGCTTTTCCTCAAGTGTATTACATGGTCTTTAACCCTTCAAAAAAGTTCTAGAAATACAAATGACAATATTTTCAGACAGAATTGTTTTCACACTGTGACAGCTATTGACTCACTAGTGAACTTATTCAGAATTCTCTCAGGGAATTGAAAGCTCTGTTTAACAGAAGCAACCAATCAAAAGGTGTGATAAAAATGCGCACAAAATTTGAAAACAGCCCAAGATTTTACCATCGTTTGCACGTGTCCACACAGAAGCCATTCCATGGCAAAATAAATAATAATCAAGCTTCTGTGGTTAACACTGACAATGACAACTCGTAAATAGGTAAAATTATTCCGCTACATTTCTTACCGACAAATCGGGATGGCGAGATATTTTTCTTTTTCTCGCAGAGCTCGGTGACGTCAACGCCATTTCGCTTCCAGTTGATCCCTCGACTCTCTAACGGCTTTTCATTTTGGCTTCCAGTGAATAAATACGCTCTTCCGTAGCTCTGAAGCCATCCTGTATGGCAGTCTGCATCCGGTCCAAAGTTTGCAGTACTGTATCCGAAATGTCCGTCTGATTTGGATTACGGTCACGTCGCCCACAAGTTAACTGAGGGAGTTCTTGATGTCCGACAATTTGCTCGCAAGACTCGATTGATCGGATCTTTCCAACTTTTCTTGGACTTCTTTAAGTCTACTCAAGATCTGATGGAATTCAGAGGCATTCGAAAATCTTTTCACTGACATTTTCCCTTACAGGATTCAATCAAAGCGATCGCGAAGTCGAAGTGTTGTGCAAGCACGTTTTCCCTGCAAGCATTCTATAACAGCGATTTTTATTGGTCTATTACTTTATTTATTACATCAAACCTACGGTAATGATTGTCAGCGGCTTGCCAAGTCTCAGAACGTATTACATGTAACAACAAATAATTTTTGAGAAGTTTCATACACTACTGTAGTCGTCAGTAGATGCCGCCCTCCACCTGAAATGAATCGACGGAATAGGATGTGATGATGTCCGACCAGGAAAGATTCGTTCATTTTTTCGCCACTGCGTGAAGGTTAAATCATTCCAGTCTAATTTGCAAGACAGGCGATAGGTATTTTTCATTGCGAGGATCAACTGGTATTCAGTGCATCCTAAGCGCCATTCATTTGGAATGCCAGTTTTTTTTTGTTTTTGTTTTTTTGTTGAAGTGTATGGACCAGCCTGTTTTATTCCAGTCCAGAGAATCAACTGCAGATATTGAGTGGGGGTGATATACTTTGAGGACGAAAATGTTCTGGGAGTAACCAGTTTGGCTCATTTGGTGTACAGAACTTGATGTTTTTGGACCAGCTTGTTTTTATACCAGTTCAAAGGACAAAGTCACTTTGTGCTTGTGGTCAACAAATTTGTAAAAGAGAAACTGCTCTGGCTGTCATCAGCTAAAATGACAAAGTAGTGTGTAAAAATTATTATATTACATTATTTTAGGGTTTTCTTAAGATGGGATGTGATAATTACTGTACAAACTAGGACCGTGAACCATGTAAGTTATTTACCAATTAGACTTGTATCCCGCAAGGGCTACAGGTCAATAGCCCATGAGGCAAAGCCGAATGGGGTATTTACAAAAGAAAGCATCATGCTTTTTGTTACTCGAGGACTCAATAGTCCTCTAGTAGCGAAGCCAATTAAAATGCAGGATTTGCATTAGTCCACTAGTTGGTTGATACTAATGATTTATTATGATTATCTTTTTCTTTAAAGTCACAACCAGATTGCCTGATTCGACATCATGAAAAATGTAAATAAGGGAATTGATCTAATTATTTTTTATGTAACATTGGCCTCCATTCATTAAGAAGAGATGTTTGGTTTTATGGTGCTGTCATGCACTTAATAAAACAGTTCTATATTGTTTGATTTGGTATAATTATTTCAACTATTTTTACCTTATCCCAAAGTCATATTTAATTACCTCCCTTTAAAAATATCAGAACACCATCCCCCACTACAGATGTCAATAACAGGCAAAAAGGAACCGAAAAAATAACATTACTTCTGAAATACACAGGAAATATGAAATGCTTTTACTTGGTAAGTTATGTGAAAATGCATGATGATGTTAAGTTAAGGGCACTGCAGTGACAAGGTGTTTTTTTTTTTTCAGCAGAATTAAAAAAGTTGGGTCATATTATCACTTCTGACTTTATTTATATTATTTTAGAGGTAGTTCATGGTGGATTTCATGTGGTTATTCATCTCTCATATATCCCTTCCCTCACTTAATTGCTACATTGTGTAGATAGCAGTGATTTTGTCAGACATTGTCAGAGTGAGTCCCTGGCACTCACCCCATGAAAAGTACATGAAAAGTAATGAGTCCTAGACCAAACCAATGTGTCCCTTTTTTTTTTTTAAGGAAAATGTCACATGGACAACCTCTTGTTTCTCCTGTTCAAGATGTACTTTGTATCTGATTATATTTCACAGCATCTTGAATAAACACATTATGTTATGTCTCTCAACAAGAGTGCTCGATCTCTTTAAAATAATACAAAGCCAGTAACAAAACACAGTTTGTAGTTAAGAAATACCACCCAAAAAAGCTTACATACATCTTAGCGGAATCATGAACCGCTAATTCATTTTATTTATTCCGTTAAAAATGATCACTTAAACCCAACTGAAACATTCAGTATAATACTACAGCTTCACCTTTGAAGTTCAATACCATTTAGTTTACAAAGTTGACTCTGGGGCTTAAGAAATTGGCTTAACTCATGTTGAGATATTCTTGTTTTACTTAAAGCAAACATCACAATACATGAAGTGTTTTCCCTTCATCGTACCGGAGCCATCCGTACGTTTATTTACGTTTATAAGTTTTCTTTTTTCCTTCTGTGTACTATCATTGTCAACAGTAACGCTTTTGATATCGACACCGTCTACTAGCAGCAAAAGCCGGTGACAACGCTCGTCCCAACAAGCTTTATAAGCCGTTTCTCCGAAGCACAATTTTCTCTGCCCCTGAGACAAGGGAAGCACATACAAACAAATTAAAAAAAATGGTTTTTAAATGAAAGAATGTTATCAAACCAAAAACTCTAGAATCAGCCCTAGTGTTCTCTCAGAGGCCTACATTGGAGGCGCAACTCACCATTTGCAAAGCGTAAGACAGCAGAAGGGCCCTAGCGTCTCGACAGGACGTAAGATTACAGATTCTGGGATCGGTTGCATGTGAGGACTCGCACCGAGCACAAACCCATGAACGCTGCCGCGTATTGATGCAAACCTTGTACCCTCTGGCCGATCTTATTCCTACGATCTGAAGGAGAACTTATATATTTGCGTCTTGACTCTCTCTCTTTTCATTGTGGTTTAGCTGCAAACGAATCAATCACTTTTCGCGCACGCGCAACAGGCAAGGTTACTGCACGGCCCACTGCACGAGTTCAGACTGAAATCGAACACTGGATGACAGGAAAGTTAAAGTGAGTTGTCGTTTATAGATTCGGTACTAATGAAACTTGAATTCCTCTACAGCATAGGTGGCGTAAAAAGTGCGTAGATGCCGCTGCGAGACCCAAGCTTCGGCGACCTGTGTTTGGTAATATGGCGCTCTTCTCGAGTCGTTCGTGTTATCTCAATTTACAACTCATTTAAAACCTCTGCTGGCGGAACATCTGAATTTTTTACGCCGTTAGCTCTCATTGGAAAATTCTCTGCAACACCATGTTAACACTCGTTTGGTCTATGGGAATTCGAAAATGCTCAGCCATGCCGGCCGTTCATCGGAAAATTGACATTTTGACGGTGTTTTCTCAGCCTGAGTTCGAAAAACACTTGCAAAATACCGTGTTAGATTGCTACCGAAAACAGGGGAAAACACTCAGGAAAACAGCGTGTTTGTCGGTGAAACACTCCTGTAGCAAAATGGACGTTGAACATCGCGTTTTCACTACGTTTTCCCAAACCTAAAAACACTTGAAAAATACCATGTTAGAACGCTCCGGAAAACCGGGGAAAACACTCAGCAAAATAGCATGTTTTCCGGTGTAATTCTCCTGTAGGAAAACCATTGTGGAATGCTATGTTTTCATTACGTTTACAACTTCGGGAAAACATACAATGAACGCCTCGTTTTCTCGCTCCAGATAACTGGGGTAAAATGTGCTGGAAAACACACTGTTAAAACCTATTTTCCTTGTACAGGAAAATTAGGTGAGAACAACTTATTTTACCTTTGTTAACCAATAGTGAACACCGAGTTTTCCGCGCGTTTTCAAAAACAGGAAAACGAGCTATGAACGCGGCATTTTCCTGTCATTCACCGTTTAGTAAAATCACCAGAAAACAAGGGCTTTATTGCCGTGATTGTAGTCTAGTTTTCTATATTTTGGGGGCGTTTGTAATAACACAATTATTCCACTCGCGCTTGTTGGATATGAGATGATTATAGCGCCTCGTTGGCTATCTATCATCTCATATCCAACGCGCGCTCGTGGAATAATTGTTAAGTATGCGCGTGCATGGTACTGGCGATCTCGTAACACACCACTGTTACATTGCACACAAATCGACCATGTTTTTTTTTTTGTTTCTTTCTTCCCATACACCTCCTTGCCTACTACATGATACAGATGCACGAAATGTCTCTAGGTCATTAAGTCATGTATTACACAGCAAAACCTGGTTTTAAAAGGTTACGGAGAAGAAGTCTCGGGTTTCTTGTCTCTTCTTAACCTTATAATCACTCGAAGATGGTAGACACTCATGCCTCATGAGGAAACTTCTAGTAATAAACTTCTTGAGTTGAACAGCCTTTAATAAGAATCAAAGGCGAGATATTTGTCGCTGAGCGTGGATTTACGGTAAACCCACCAATATATATTAATCCCAGGGGGGTTGGCGGGTCGGTGAAGCCGGTACCTTGTTAACACGCGGGTTGGTCGGACGGGAAGGGTAGGTGAGAGCACCTTGTTCAGTTGACGGGTGGGTGAGGGGACCCTCGCTATTGAGATTAGTCTCTCTAAACATGAACATAAATAGGTGAAAGAGCAAAACGTAAGGAATGTTTAGGATAAATAGATCATGCCAAACCAAAACTGATGATTCTTTTGAAATTGCTTTATTTACCCGACACCTTACAGAAAATGAAAGTTTCAATTGCAAACTAATTTTTCTAGGTTCTGAATTGAATCACATTATCTCTTATCAATCACATAACAGGTTGTCTCCCCGATGACTTGACTTCAGTATCTACCGTTGTCAGTATTTGTTTATTGAAATTTGCACGCTAGTTCCCGGCTATATTATGAAACCCTTAGAAAAATGAAGTAGGCGTCACTTTAGCGCAATCCAACGCTCATCAGCCTGGGGCTGACGAGGCGATGACCGTTGGCGTTGAAGGCCACGCCTTTGTAATCTGAACTGGTGGTGGATGTGCGGAAGTACGGCGATGACCTATCACCACACCAAAGGTTACAATGCTTGTAACAATTACCAGTAAAACCAGACACAAAGAAGCCAGTGTAGTAAGAATGGTCGCAGATCAACAGCTGGTAGGAGTAGGCAGTAGAGGCTCCTACGGCATCCCACAATCCTAAAGCACTTCCAGTATTACCATACTGAGTTGCGGCTTTAACTGAGAGGTTGGCTTTTCGCTTGAAATAAGCTTTTTCCCCCGTCTGGTGGTCGACGAACATGATTTCTGTAAACTAATTAACAACGAAAAAAAAAGTTATTTGGATTGCGGTTTGTCAGAGTTACTCTTACTTTGTCAACTGAAGATCAAAATATAGGTTTTAACTCGGAAATTTGTGATTTTTCCCAGGTTGCAAGATTTTTACGCATTAGAAAGGTTTCATTTCTTTCTTTTATAAGTCATATGCATGTCCTTTATATTGTTTGTTTGTTTGTTTGTTTGGCTGTTGTGCTCTTGGATTTATCGATTTGATCAGCAATTTTTTTTGAAAATGATATTATTAATGAAGTCCGTAGAAGGTAGAGGTTTCTGACTGTTCTTGACCAGACAGGGAAACCTGTCTATGATTTGAAAATAGAAATTCTGAATGGTCTTCATGTGAGGTCGACAAGTTGCGTCAGTGTTTATTATGTTGAAAATTGGGGAGTTATTTAGCCTCGAAAAAAGTATAAACTACGAGTGCTCTTATTGGTTTATTACGACATTTGATCTAGCAACATACCGGAATGTTGTTGCAGTCAGTCCTGTAGCCATCGCTTCCATAAGGAGTCTTAGCATTGTATGTGACTTCCATGCGGGGTTTGGCGTACTCATCGGTTGTGTAACACATGGTCCATCCTCCATTGTATGACGTCATATCACAGTATGCTTGGAATGCGTTTGAGGGGCTTCCTCCATCCGGGTTCAACAAATATATGCCATCGCCGCGGGAAAGCCCACTTGTCTTAATATCCAAGCAATCCTTGCCTAGAAGATGCAAGAAACACCGTAAGAGGTTCGATTTAGGTTTGATCCCTTGGGTACGATGAAAGGTGGCCAATTTCATGACATAAATTAAAGGAGCTACGAAACGGGAATTTCTCAGGGGCAAGAGCTCACACATTTAGTCCATAAGATTTCAAGACAAAAATCAATCACTTGAGAATCACTTGCTGCAATTAAAGAAAGAAACTGGTTTACGGATACTGACCATGACTTGATCCACGCATAAGAGAATTTAAGGCAGGCTTTGGTAGATTGGATTATTACAGGGTGTTAGCTTAGTAAATCTCGAAAAGCAGAGATTTAGCGTAATAACAAATAACAGTTTGAATGAACCAGGTTTTTGTTCTTTGCTTTGATAATTTGTTCCATTCCCCTCTCCCTTTTTAATTCAACTATTCCATCTTTCTTTGTCACGATTTTTTTTCTTTTTTTCTCTTCTCCTACTATTACGGAACCTTTCTCTGTACCACATATTTACTGGGTTGTCAGTATGGCAAACCCAGTCGAGGTCTGCGTTTAGTTTGTTTGTTTTATTTATTGTATTTATTTTATTATTATTTTTTTTTTTTTCCGTGTCGGTAAAAGTCTTGCCTGTCACTGCCCTGGTAAGTGGTGTCTTTGTGCATAGAGCCTTCTGCGCGTATTTTTTAGGATCGAGAGGGTAGTGGAACTGCGTAGATTTCTCTGGTGGACACAGTAGAATCATTAAATTAGCCTGCAATGGCGTCGAAAGTCATGTAACGCGAATGGCGTTTTAGTGGATCCTTGAACAAAAAACCAACACCTGGAATCTCAAAAGCGACGAGTAATGGACTTAGACAACAATCTATCGCCAGTCGAGCCGAAATGAAAGTGAGCTGTATTTACCTGAAGTACATGGTAATTTGACACGATTGAGTTTCTTGTCTTCACGCACGCAATGAAATTGAAAGAGGTTTTCGCCTCTAAGAGCAAATATGTTGTTTGTTTCAATACATTTTTCGCTGGAAAAGGATTCTGTGGTATTTTCTGCCTTTGTGAATTATAATATCATGTTGTGTATTGAATTTTCGAGCTTAAGGTTGAAATGTGATATGGGAGAAGTTTTTTAGTATTGCTCTGTAAGCAGGAAGTGTTCACAGGCCTGTTGGAAGCGTGCTTGAGTTTCAACAAAATGAGCCCCAAAATCAGTGAAAAATTGTGACGCAGATGAATAGTAAAGTAGCTGCTATTTCCAAAATGATGGAATTACCTGGTGATAAATAACCTCGTCTTGGAGAGTAAATTTTTGACTTTGCAGAAACAATGGTGGGCGATTGTGATCCTTGTTTTGAATTCGCTCATTTATTGTCAAACTTTATAACACTTAACAGAAAAAGAAACTTACGAAAACCCGGTATCTTGCCATCATTTAATTGACACAGATGCTTCACTGTTTGGCAAGTAAACATGCCGCTCTAACTTAATCACGGCGCCGCTGAATTCCGGGGATGTCACTTTCGATTTTGCGATTTATTTGTGCAGCCAAAACCTACAATAACAAAATTGAACGTAGCAAAAATCTCCCAAAATGTTTGTCGCTGATCGTAACTGTTTATATTCTATATTCACGGTTCAAAATTAATGTTGTTTTCATGTCGTAAATATGTTATTCTCGAGCGACCGTCCTGGAAACTTCCTTCTGCTCTTTCTAAAAATTGAGTATCAATTTACTTTTGCATCAATATTTGTTTTTGCATAAAGCAAGCTAACAAAATCTGTACCTTGCTGAGTTCGCATTTGTTAGCGTCAATAGTTTTTTCGGTCCGATGCTTCTGTTTCATGCGGGTATATTGTTTTGGTCTCCCATCCAAACACTAACCCCGCCGAACAGGGCTTAACTTCAGTGAACTTCGGTATTACAAAGCTGTCAGATGCTCAGAGGGCACGCTTAAACTTGTGGTGAAAAGAAGTTTATCAACATGTCAGCCCAGAAGCCAATGTTTCTCACTTCCCATTTATTTCCTTCAATCTTTCTGGGTTCAGTACTTTGCTAGTAACCACATGTCTTCTCAGACTATTTACCCAAGACTTCTACCATGGCACTACAATGATAGAAAAGACCAAAACAATATCGTGTACTGTTAGAGCTACATATTACGCAAGGACAGATCTGTTTCGTCGTACGAACGTGTGAGGACCTGTGAGCCAAAGGGCCTCTTCTGGTATTACTTCTTAATGATCCCCCAACCTTAAAAAAATTGTCTGGAACGGTGCACGTACCACAGGCAACCCAGTGTACCATCACGGAGGGTCTAGTTGTGTTTTAGACTCCCTAAAAAATCCAAGCCCCTGTTTGTTAACTACACCCGCACAAAAAGGAAAATCCATTTTTTAGACAGTTGATTAAGACTGAAACCACATTAGTTACAAAAATTTCAACTGGTTTGAAAAAAAAAAAAAAAAGAACCGGGTTTAAAAAATTCAAACCAAAAACAAAATTAAACCACAATACAATACATACTTAATTGACCGCTCCCCGTAGGGGCTTCTCAGGGCCAGGGAAACACAATGAAACGACGGAACAGAATAACCACAACAACAACTGTTAAGAATCCCAACTTACAAGTGCAGGTGGGAAGTTGAACCAGGGACTACAAGGATCAAATTCAACGAGTGGTCAGAACGGGTCTTGAACACGGGTCTTCGGATTTCAAGGCAAGCGCCTAACCACTTGGCCACACTGACTCCTGAAGACCACGACCACAACATATCCACTTGTCTACAACAACTTTAACTTCTGTAGTCTCACAGGAAAAGGCATCTTCTATTACTCGTCTTCTTTTTCTTTTATCACTTCTTACTTACAGGACACAATTCCACAACAACCACTACTACCGTTTGAATTAAGGACGTTTATGCAGTTTTTCTTGTTTTTCTAGAAGTTTCTAAAGGAGCTCTATTTTTGTACATTTAACGATTATTCTTTGAAATACAGGTGATTAGTGGCAGAATATTAAGAACAAGAGGCTCTAAGTAGCCTATACTCATGCGCTGCCAGGTTATTTGTACTTAATAACAACTTTATTGTACACCACAGAAAAAGGTATATAGGTGTTACAAGAATCTATTTGAGAGAAGTTGCTCTTTA
The DNA here is from genome assembly GCA_949126865.1 of Montipora capitata. Classification (NCBI taxonomy): domain Eukaryota; kingdom Metazoa; phylum Cnidaria; class Anthozoa; order Scleractinia; family Acroporidae; genus Montipora; species Montipora capitata. The sequence continues at coordinate 33,831,320 of OX421453.1, read as the reverse complement.
TCGTGTGAGTTCATTGACCTATACTTTTCATCTTTATTTGAAAGAGTCTGTTTTTTTGATGGGTCCATAGACCTGTACTTTTCAAAACAATTTGAAGGAAGTTCTTTTTTTTTTTCTCTGGATCCATTCATTGGGCTGTAAATTTCTCTCCTCTTTCTTCCAGTTTGCTGCAATTTCTGAAGTAGATTTATGCTTTCTTATTTTTTGTTTCCTCTCTATATTTGATAATTCACATAAACATCTAATAAATGCAACCTCATAGTTTGTTTCAAAACAATTAATTTTAGTTTGAATAATAGAACAAAAGAGATCAATAACAGAATCTACATTTGAAAATACTTTTGTTACATTTTTTTCAGAACCATTGTATACAAAAACGTGGTAACTAATCTTTTGCTTTGCATACCACTGGAAAACACAACTAATGCAGTAGCTAGAAATTCACCTCAAAAAGCCTGTGCAGCTTTCCTTATTATCCAGAATGGCAGTTTTAAGCTGTTGTTTACTGGGAACCACATTACAAGAAAAGTTTCCCTGACATCTTGCTCTATGAATACCTTTTACATGGCCAGCGGTCTACGTCTAATTTCTTTAGAAAATCAGAAATAAAAACATATTTTGCTGGAGTAACATTAATTTCTGATAAATTGCTCTTTCATTCTCAATGATACTATCAACTGTTTGAGAGGTGCAATAGTTACAATACTTTTGAGGTGGAAAAACAAATAGAATAAAATGACACAGCAGAACATTCTTTGCAAGAACAAAGATAAACATCATTTAAGTGCTCCTAGGGTCTAAAATTTTGGTTTCGAACATATAATGAATGAACAATGCTTCCACTATTGCTTTACATTTTAATAATGTTAACACATTTTAATCTCATAAGTAACAGATGTTTGTGCACATATATTCTGAAAATGTTGTACCAAAGTCATTAATGAATCTATTTCAATTGAAGTACACTGTACATGTTGCAAATGTGTCCCATACCTAATAAATCTCTGCCATGAGAGTAAAAAAAAATACACCTTCCATTAGGCAGACAGTATGATTGCTACTGTGTAAAGTTCAAGTGTTAAAATATATGCATGACAATTATCCATGAGCAAAGAATCAAAGGCAGCTAACATTGATATAACATAAGGAAAGCCTGAAATTATAGGAAGTGCACTAAACCTATCACTGTATGTCAACTGATAATTAATGTAGCTTAAGTTGTAACCATAAAAGGCAAATCTGTCAAAAATAGGAGTCCCTGTTTGCATGATTATGACAAAGCTGAATATATTTTATTCCCAATGTTTATAATTTGAAACAGTCGGCTGAAGAGGTTATTGCATTCCTGAAATTTTAAATAAGTGCAGACAGAGACATTGCCACACGTCGTGTGCCTGTATTTGCCGTACCAAATACTTCAACATTGCCTTGACTGTATGGTGCGGCAATAGTTTTAGTTGGATCAACAATTCCTGGACCTGGGTTGTTTGTACGTCATTTGCGAGTTGGATTAACTCAGGAATGTAAAAGCGATACAAATAGATCTTTGTAAAGCCACAGACGATTAATTTGTTACATTTCATAAATGTGAACCAAACTTTTCAATACTGGCAAATAAATGGCCTCTATAAAGTAAAACAAAAGTAAGAAAGAAAACCAGAATTTCCCCTTGAAGCATCCTCCAAATTCCTTTGCCACCAAATAAACAGAATGCATATCAACAACTAGTCTGTATTGTTGAAAGAATTCCCCATTTTGACTTCGTCGCATGCCCATACTGACAATAACAGTAGTTCTAAGAACAGTTCAGATTGCTAAAAGTCGGATCAGTTTTTCTCAGGTATTCTCAGTTTCGCTCAAAGCTGCTCTATTAAAGGTTCTCAAAGATCACTAGGAGCTGAGATGACCGGCATGTTGATGGAGATCAGTTTGAATGACCTTTATGTCGATCCCCGCTCTCGTGCAAAGTGTTTATTTGTAAAGCAAATTAGAAAAAAAATGTATAATTTTGTCTTTAATGTCAACAACTTACCTTTGGCTCCACATTCGAAAAAGATTTATTCTAACAGCTCGATCCGTACGACCCGGGCCGTACGACCGCGACTACAATCACAAAGTTTGAACAGTCAAGATGCGATGATTCGGGCGCGACCATGCACATCCAAGAGAAAATGACACATCTTAAGGGGTAGACTTTCAAAAGTCCTTCGTCTCGTGTAGATTCATTTTCTCCCGGGATTCTCGTGAGGTGGAATTGTGGCAAGTCCACTTAAGGGCTTGAAACATGAGAGGGATGGTTGATTTCTTCAAACACGTACTGTTTATTTTGTCATGCAAAATGGACTGATATTCCAAGCATACATACATTTTAAGAATACAAAAATTTGGTTTTATCAACGGAGTTGATAATGTAAATTGGCCACCGTAAAGAGATTCTAAAAGCTGACGTTTCGAGCGTTAGCCCTTCGTCAGAGCGAATCGGATTTTTTTTTTTTTTTTTTTTTTTTTTTTTTTAAACTAGTTCGGCAAGGCGGAGGAGCGTTTCCGAGCTAGGTTCTTTGACAGTGCGTTGATCGAAAAAGTGTTTGAGTGCTTGAAGACCTTCGCTATTAGGAATGACTGTATATAGAGATGTAATGTCCATGGTGAAAATAAGTTTGTCTTGGCCGGAGAAATTGAAATCGCGGAAAATTTGTAGTGCGTGTGTACTGTCTTTAATGTATGATGGCAAAGATTTGACGATAGGCGTCATAATCCTGTCTAAGTAGCTAGAAATGAGTTCGGTGGGGCAACTACAGGCAGAAACGATAGGGCGACCTGGGTTGTTGGGTTTGTGAATTTTAGGCAAGAAGTAAATGCACGAAGTTCTAGGGGTGTTGATGATGAGATTAGTGGCAGTGTCCGGTAATTCTTGATTAACTATAAGATTTTGAATGGTGTCTTTAACAAGTTTTTGATTTTTGGAAGTGAGATCTTTAGGGATTTTGGCATAAAACGAGGTATCCGAAAGTTGCCGCAAAGCTTCTTTTTGGTAAAGGTCGGACCGCCAAACAACTACCGCGCCGCCTTTGTCGGCCGATTTGACAACTATGTCGTTGCGTTTACTAAGATTTTTAAGAGCCGCCCACTCTTCCGAGGAAAGGTTGGAAAATTTAGTGTTGCGATTGAATTTAAGTTTGTGAATGTCGTGACGGCATTTTTTGGTGAAAAAATCTAAA